>PUQB01000793.1:47983-97077 GCA_003024785.1 Selaginella tamariscina | reverse complement strand
ACATAAGAAAATCCTACAGACTAAATAGTGGAAGTGGTTGCCACTGACAAACCCGTAATAAGGGACTATTGGAATAAGAAAAAACAGAAATAGAGTACAGCTCAGACTTCAAAGGTCGAGAATGGGTAAAGATGGCAAGGTATGTAGCAAGTAGCAGTACTGCAGATCCCATCACAGTGTTGAGAAAAGATTAGTATACATCAAAACAGAAAGACGAGCAAGAGATAGACGTATTGAGAGTGAAAAGAAACTTATATTATGTCTGCACACGACACATAGTACAAAATTACAGTATACTTGGGATCCTATCCTAGTCCTAATCTGGTCTATTTATACCCGTACTAGCAGTTATAGTAACTACCTCTTAGCTTTATCCATTCAGTTAATGTAACTCCTTCTTATCCTTATCGGGCATGTTGTACTCCGCTTCAAACATCATATTGCAGTAGTGACTCACTCATATTATAATGTCTCTACTCCAATATTTCCATTCGACTCTCGTTTTCCACAATATATACTTTTTTGATGTTTTTCCCCATTATATTTGCTCATGAAATAAACACAACTAGGAATCTTTTACATGTCTAACTACGATTCTAACATCCCCCAAACTAGAGTGTTGCATCGCCCCGATGCAACCTTATGATGTCCCCATTGTCCTGCAGAAAGACGCAACATGGTCTTGAGCTTTGGTTCTCTCACGTAGTTTGCATACTTCCTCTGTGTCATATGTGGTTGTGGCGGTTGTTGGGTTGAAATCACTCAGCTTGTCGGGATGTTGCGTACTTGTTCAGCTTGTGTGTGCACAATGTCCATGAGTACCTTGTGTTGTTTGTACATATGACGCGTGATGTTCGATTGTTCTGGAGTTGCTTGTCGATAGCATTACAGTGGTCATGGAGTTGCTGAGTGACAGTCGCCTCTCCTCGTTGAACTGCTACTTGCTGATGTGTTAGCTGACCTTCGAGAGTAGGATCATTTATTGGGTCTTGTGGTGGTAATCCGGGTGAAGCAATTTGATTGTGCGTGTGCTTTGAACCTCTGAGTGTGTCCGCTCTTGTCGATCTGATGCGTGATGCCCCATTTGTTGTGGTTGGGAGTAGGGTTCTTGCTCCTTCCCTTTTCTCATGAATGTCGTTCTTGGCTTGCTATCTAGGTGTGGGTGAGGGTGAATGTGGTTCTTGATGTGTTTGCTGAACAGCTGGATTCCATACGTGCTCTGTCGTAGTTCGTACCTGCTGTATTATGATGTGAGGAATACATGTGGTAGATAGAGGATGAGTTGACGGAGGTGATGGTATTACGGTGTCTTCCGTATGGATGTTGTCTGATGGTGCTGAGTCTTCACACTCCATGTGTGCTATGGAGGTTGATGCCAAGGGCATATTACGCATTCTCCGAAGGTCTCCTCGTGGTAACGGTCTCATCTGTAAGATTTGGTCATCTTCTTCCTCGTCTTCCACAAATTGGTAGGATTGTGTTTGTGGTTCTTCTGGTTTCTTTGCCTGTGATCGTGGTCATTTCTTCTGCTTGGTTGGTAGTGGTGCATCCAAATTATGAGTGTCGAAAATGTTATCTAGGTACTGTGAAGGGAGACCTAACCAAAACTCCATCCTTGTCGTCATTACCGGTGTACATGTTGGTGCTAAATCTGCTTGCATAATACAGAGTGCTGTTAGAATGTGATGAAGCATTGGAAATACAGTTGTCTCCTTATCCTTGCTTTTGGGATTGTGTAGAGTTTGCAACTCGCATTGTAATCCCACTACGACTAGCTCCCCCCAATCCGGTGTGTGTCCCTGTTCAGTTATATGATAGACGTACCCAATTTCCTTATTGAAACCTGCTAGAGTTTTTTGAAAAGCAAATGCAATGGTGATTGCCTTGATGCGGCTCTTATGGGGTTCCCGTAGGATAGATATTAGTGCTGCGTTGGTAGTTCTCTATTTTTGGAGAAATCTGTCGTAGTTGTTGGTGTAGGCTTGAATGTATGTGTGGACTTATGGAATTGGATCAAAAGAAGCCTACGGATCTAGGAATTCAAAGACATCCCTAATGAGCTTTCTTGTGAAAGCGAATGCCCCGCCATGTAGTTGTAAGGCCTTGAGTTGTGGTGCATAAGCCTTAATCACTTGATCGACTAAACACTCACCTTGTTGGTCCAATCGTTTGTGAACAAATATGTCGAAGTACTTTTCCAACTGCATTCATTGTATCCATTCTCGTATCTCCGAAATGAGTGTTGGTGCTGGACAAGTAACGTGGTACAAAACTGGTGAGAGTGGTACTATCGATTTGGACTGGATGCTGAATTCAGTGCTGTAGCAGAAGTGCTCGTTGTGTCGGTGAATTCCTCCATCGATTCCATTAGTGAATGGTGTATGAAAGAAGGAAATGAAGAAAAACTTGAAGATTGTAAGGAAGAAGAGATCAAAGAGGAAATGGAAACCCTAATGTGTGTATTCAGTTGGGTGATGTTGCCATTTTATGCTTGGTATATTTATGGTCTGACAGTGTTTTTTGGGTAGTTCATGTGTTGATAACTTATTTGCTTGGTGTGTGAACGCCTTGGTTTTTGTAGATTTGACAAAGAATATCTCATCATTGGATATTGTGTTTCACAGATTTCCCCACATCTTGGACTTTGGTTCTCCCTCATGTGAACGATCCTGTTGATGTTTTCAGAAGATTCTGCTGACATCTACCCGCCATATCGGCACATGTTTTCCATGTTTTGTTCCGATATTGTTGCAATTGTGTTCCGGGTCGTTGTTCAATTCGTGTTCGCTTCTGCTGTGCAATTCGTGTTCTAGCTTGCTGTGCAATTTGTATTCCGGGTCATTATCAAGATTGTCCTCTGGCTTGTTGGAGGTACATTTTCATATGTGATTTATATTTGTTGTAAGTAGGACTCGTGTTGTATCATCCATAAGAGTGACGATATTGTTAGCTTGTATATTTGTAATAATGTATGGTCCATACCATTTAGACTTGAACTTATGTTCGATAGGTTGGAGATTTCCTCAATAGTGTCATACCATTTCTCTGACTTGGAATATAGGTCATCGTTGTACTCTTTGGTGTCGATCGTGCCATGCCTTAATACGTGTTTTAATTGCTTATATGTTGAAGACTGCTTGTTGTCTTTTCTCGTTGAGCTTTTCGAGTTGTAGCAATCGTTGTTTAATTTATTCTGGTTCCCCACTATTGTATTCGAGTGACATCTATAATGATGGTATGATATATTCAATAGGCGTAATGACTTTTAATCCGTATGTTAGTTGAAATGGTGTAAACTTTGTTGCCACTTTATACGTAGTACGGTATGCCCATAATGCAGAAGCGAGTTTTTCGTCCCAGTTCTTACGATTCGTGTTCACTATCTTGGTTAATATGGTTTTTAATATTTTGTTTGATAGCTTCTGCCTAACCATTGCCTTGTGGATAATATGCCGTGGAGACGTAATATTTCACTAAGTACTCATTACAAAGGACTTTGATGACATTGTCGACAAAATGAGTTCCCTGGTCATTGCTAAGTTCCATAGGAGCACCATACTATGATATTTTTGTAGATAAACTTGGCGACGCGTGTTGTGCGGCAATCTTGTAATGCGATAGCTTCCGCCCATTTAGTAACATAATCTGTTAGTACTAGTATATATTAATTCCTCTTGCTGCTTTTAAGATTGATTGGTCCCATAAAATCCATTCCCCACTTCATAAATGAAGCTAATGGTTATGTTGGATGTAGTGGCAGCTGGTTGGTGTTTTTACATTTCAAACATTTTTGACAATATTCTATAGCATCTTTGAATAACGTGGGCCACCATAATCCGAACTGCAGAATTTTGTGTGTTGTTAACGTTCCTGCAAAGTGTCCACCGTGTTTTCCTGAGTGAGCTTCTCATAATATGAGTTGAACTTCCTCGATTGGTACGCATCTCCTTAAGACCTCATCCCTTCCCCTCTTGTATAATATGCCTGATATCATGTAGTACGTCTTGGAACATAAGACGAGTTGTTTGCGTTGTTGTGTTGATGCATATTTGTCTAGTGCTAGTCCAGTAGTTAGAAAGTGTTCAATATCTTGTAGATGTCCTTGGTGATAGTATTGTTCTGGTTGTTCTTGTTGTATCTGAAATAAACTTACATATGGTAATTCATCATTCACGCCCACATATGGTAATTCATCATTCATCATTCACGCGATATGGTAATACATATGGTAATTCATCATTCACGCGAGAGGAGATTGAAATGACATCACTGAGCATAGACGACATAGAAGCCAGTAGTGATGTGGAAGTGCAAACCCCACACTTTGTTGGACAAGGAACCAAAAACCTAAAGCATACTTTGATTGTTGCCAGGATTTTCAAAACTAATGATGGTTCTCATTACTCCAGATGCGTCATATAATCAGCCTATTTGGATGGGTCAAATTATCGACACACCTGAAGTAATCATAAAAAATAGTATTGTTAAGGTTGCATGGTTCAAACCACAAAAAAGGCGACACGAGAAGGAGAGCGAAAGATATAATGGATGCCTAGAGAAAACATGGTCTCCCAATCAAAAACCCAGCATGTTTTATAAATGTTAAATCCATTCGATATGGGTGGATGTCAAGAAGCGTTGATAAAGTCACAATTAACAAAACTGCAAGGGAATGTATGTTTTCTGAAGCTTAAAGCAATTACAAAATTATAAAATATCATATATTTAATATTCATAATTATTATAAACTCTTTAATAATAGTACCAAATTGTATACTTAACTATATAAATTTAAAAAATGATATGGAAGATTGACTATATTATTATAGGATTTTATATATATATTATTACTACTACAAATTTTTAATTAATAATGTTATATTTAAATATTAATATTTTAATAACAACATCAATATTTATATAATGTACCTCTTATGCTCTTCCTTAATTGTTATATTAGGCAATATATTATATAATTTGTGGGCTCGACATTTGGATGTTGTCTTACCTCTTCTGTGTGCAGAGTCTGCTGAATATCTTGGTCAAGCTCAAATACGGCACCAATCTTCTTACAATGCACGACATCAAATTCCACCAGATTATGCTGATGGTGACTTAATATTGGTATGTTTTCCCAAGTTGACTGCACCTAGGCTTGCAACTGGTTTATTACATAAGTGGCTTGGTCCCTACCGAGTACTCCGAAAGGTTGGTCTTCAGGTATATCAAGTACAGTTAGTGGGATCTCATTAGGTTGAGATAGTTCACATAGTTCGAATGAAACGGTTTGTTGTTCGAGACTCGTCGAGTACATTCGGTTATACCTTAGATGAGCCAGCTCACACGGATCCAGGACCATCAGATCCATCACCATCTACACAGTCGCAGAGGGGAAGATAATGTAAGATACTGTATATACGCATGTGTATACACACACATGCATAGTGACACATGGGTGGTGATCTGGCCCCCATGTGTTAGTGCCACGGGCAGAAGATCTCTCTGTATATAAGCAGGGTCTTGTAGCTGAATAAAGTATCACATTCTGTGCATATTTATCTATTCTTTCAGTATGTTATCCAATATATAATTGAAAAACTTATAAATACATAGATAGAGGGGGCCGGGAGAGTGTTTATTAAGGAAATCTTATGGGAGACTGAAATATCTTAATGTATCTTATATTATACTATTTAAACAAGTGATGAGATATATCAATGTATATCTGAATATGGTTTAGGTTTTATGTTGGCATTAAATTTTATTTGAAAGACTATAAGTGGGATAGAAATTAAAATATATTATGTCTCGTATTGGATTATTTAGATTATTTTAGTCTTACAATCCCTTAAGAAAATTAATTAATAAAAACAAATTAACTTAACAATATTTTATATTTGAGATGGGAACCAATCGAAATGAATAGATTTATTTAAACCTCACATTTTACTTAAGAAATTTAATTATATTAAACTAAAAATATACTCATTTAGTAATGTTTAAAATAAAAGATATTTTAAGGATATATTTCATTTATTAAATGCTTAATATTGATATGACATATATATGTGCCTGTGTGAGTGTATGTGTATTTATTTAAATTATGTGTTAAAGCTGCCTCAAATAGTTTACCACATAAATTATTAATATAAATGTTTTTTGATCACATGTATCTTTAAACGTATAAAGTGTGTGTATTTAAATTGAATGAAGTTATTCTCCATCATTTGAAAGTTTTAAAATAAATATATAAATGTAACACATTTATAAATATTATTGCAATTACCTGTGAAACATGAGCTTGTTCTAATTTATAGTTGTAAAATCAAGATGTTTAGCTATTATAATTAATTATCTAAACATAATCTCAACATTTTGAAATAAGTCCTTCATACTATGTTGCACTTATATATTGAATATAGTATTAGATTTTAATTATACCAATCCAGAAAATTCACTAACTTGTTATTTATTTAATCATAACTAAATAGACAGCACACAAATATAGACTAAAGCAGAAACAATTGCTAACATATAACAATCATGGGCATGTTGTGCTAAAACCAGGTCCACCAAAGAAAAAGGTGTTCTCGTACACCGAGCTCTTAACAATGTCGTAACACTCAGCCTTACTAGCAAAAGTTCCCATTTTATGTGGCACCTTCAAACCTCCATCTAAATCCATTACTTTCAAATTTGTGAGGAAACTTGCATGCTTATAACCAGCTTGTGCATATGCACCACTTCCCATTTGAGTTGTTGTGTGCCTGTTATATTGTCTACTGTTTACTACTTCACCTCCCCAGTTTATTTCATTTGCAGACTGTGCTAACCAAGTGAATATTTGTTTTGGCCAATACCCAATAACTTCCTTTCCATAAGAAAGCCACCAAGAACCATCCTACAAGTAAATCATCGTAAGCACACAACACATCACAAGAAATATATATATACCTTAAAATAAATGAGTAAAGTAATGTCATATTGAGTGCCAGTGGAAGTGGACACAGGACCGACTGTACCACCAAGTACTATTTTATTGCTCACTTGCACAAAAGCTGGGCATTCCACATTGAAGCAGCCAGTTTGTTGGTACGCGTCTCTCTGGAGAGATAACAATATATGTATGTTCACTCACAAAATCTAGTACTATGGAGGTAACACTTACAGTCCAGTAAATAAAGAGTCTAGCTTTAGCATCTCCATACTTGTTAGGGTACACCTGCCATATACATATATACATACTTCTTTAATGCATAAAAATGCAAGGTTTTAAATCTCTAATACAATTATGTAGGTTTTATAACATAATATTATTTACCTGCCAGCCAGCTTCTACAGTGTTTAAGTCAGATTTCTCATAACTTCCAGCTTGAATCCATATTTGTGCAAGGCTAAACTCATTTGCACCTTCCACTGTAGGATCCCAAATATTTAGAGTTCCTTGAGCACCATGGAAATTACCATCAACATATACAGTTGCCCACTGCGGAAAGAAGAACCATGGTTTTAATTATGAAAGTTTAATAATGTGCTTCTAACAATGAATCACAATATGTAGTGTGTGTATGTGAGCACTACATTAATAACAATTACAATGTATGCATGCGTTTGAAAGAGGAGAGATGAACGTGCACTACATGTTGATTATGTAAGTAAACTATACCTCATGGTCGTTTCGAGACAGAAGAGAGTGATTGGATCTCAACGGAAAATAAGGATCTTTACGACTGTATCTACCATTAACACCACTCACGCTCGACTCAAGTGTCCTACGTATGGGTACTGTTCCTTGGGGACAAATGTCGCTTGTTTGGTACCATCCTTGTTCAATCACATTTCCTTTATGGTTTTTAAGCAACTTTTGAAGCTCCATAGGTGGAACCTAATAAAACATGGTAACTCTATGTTAAAAAACAAAAACCATTCACACATTCTCTACAATGGACATGTATAATAATATATATATATATATATATATATATATATATATATATATATATATATAGTATCAAGTTCAAGCTTTGTAGACTTCATTACCTGAATGGTTGAGTTTTTCAACATTGGGTGATCAAAAGCTGGTTGTTTTGTGATTGGGATGCAATCTATGATATCCCCATCTGGACTCTAGCAACATAAAAATCGTGAGAAAAGAAATAACAACCAACTCCAATGTTCATAACTATATTACCTGAATGGTCTTAGTGGCATGCTTCAGAACACGTGTTGTGTTCTCACCATCCTCTTCAGCTATTGTCCCGGGCACTACACAACCTAAAAACCACAATAGTTGCATATTACATCCACTATATGACTTAAAAGACATCTAGAAAATAAGCAAAATCTATATGCATATACACAATATATATATATAGAGAGAGATAAAGAGAGAGAGAGCCGAGGGTTGCGGTGGATGGATTTCATGCAACAAATTACATATAGTGTCATAAAAGAGACGAGTGAGAACAAAGATAACGCATTTCACAAATTAAGTATCAAATTACTTATAATCAAATAAAGAGAGAGCACTAAAGGGTTAACACTCTTTACAAAATCACATAAAATAAAATACAGAGAAGAAAAAAGAAAAGAAAAATATAAAATTTGTAGAAATCAAATGAGAGAGAGATGTTCAGAAACAAATTACACACAATCTTATAGGAAACCAGTAAGAAAAAAAATAATACATTTTCTAAATCAAGTATCAAATCAATCAAACATCAAATTACATACAATCAGATATCGAGAAAGCAAAGAAGAGTCAATTTCTACCAAACCAAATCACATACAATAAAAAAAAGGGAAATTAGGAGAGAGAAAAGCGATAGAGTTACCAGTTAAGCAGATAACGAGGAGTAGAAACAGTGCCCCCAAAGTCATGGGAATCACAGATCTTGCCATTGTTGGGCGCACACAGTCTCCAAGCAAAGGAAACCTAGGGTTAGAAATCTCAATTTATACCATGAAGGCATTTTATATTATGGACACGTGGTTGTTCATGCAACAAAATATAGGATAGTAATATATTTGTTACCCCAATAGAAGTAATTTATAAATTATGGTTTTAACCCACCAAACATTATTTAACCTTAAATATTTATAAATGGTTTAGATATTTATCTTGCAACTCTCTCACACCAAATCAAAAATCATGTGCATATATAATTTGGTTGAAATACCTTACAATACAGCTATATAGTTATTATATTTATTATAATATAATGCTAATCTTAATAATTATATATATATAGTTATATATTATTACATCTATTTATTATTAACATAAGTTTTATACTAATTATTCTCAATGATATTAATAATATACGTGAGTATGCGAATTGATAATCATCCACTTGTGCTTAATGCTTGGATTTAGAAGGAAAAAAAAAACTAATTCAAATTAAGGATGCATACATACTTTTTGGTCAACCCATATGTTACATTATGGTTGCCATATATAATCAACAACATAAAGGGTCCAACTTGGGGATAAACTCACATGTTAAGGATTATTAAATAATTAAACCCAAGTACAAGTAAACTTGGTCTAATTTAAGGGTAAACTCACCAAATTAAAAATAATAACTCATATTTGAAGTTTGACATGATGGTTTGAGTTATAACTAAGTCTTGCAAACAAAGAGAGTAGGTTTAGGATAACAACCTTATTAAGGCCAAACTCACCAGGTTAAGTGTCATAGATTTTATTATGACTTGACCTTTACTCTAAAGGTTGACTGATTGGATTATGTGATAAGCCCTAAGTGAAGAGTTTTCAAGATGGAAGTGCTAGCTTTGCCCAGTGTTTTTTGCAAATACATAATGAGACTCGACCGGATCATCACTAAATACCCAAGTGCACTAAATGGGCATGTTTGTTTTACCCAATTTTGACATTCCAATTAAGCTTTTGGGTTAATGTAGATGAGGTTAGAAACACCCTCGGATTGACCTAGCGCTAGGGTTTCCCTAACCCAGGTTTAGGTGTAGGAGTTAGGTTAAACGTAAGCTCATCTAATTAACTAAGGGGCTAGAATTCTGTGCCAACCCATTTACACATATAGGAAAAGAGGAAGGGGGTTTCCATCACATAAATAAGGTAGAGTATGTAACAGGAGAATTCCTAGGTTCCTGACAAGAGCTTGTTATTCTTTTACCGATGCAAGCTCTAACTTGTATTGTTAAGGCACAACCCTCTATTGTGCAACCTCAACTTTCAAACAATAGGGGTACATCCCACCTTCGGGGTAATTTACTTTTAATGTTGGCAAATCCATGCCTGGAAGGTCTTATCGAATTACATGTTCAAAGGGGCAGCTTGTCTCCAGCCTCCTCCACATCAAGCTAGGTGGCATTCACATCTAAACAAGGCACATTTGTGTCCTTGTCCAACTGTGGGCATGGGATCTTGACTGACAAGTTCTCGTTTACCAGTTCTTAAGGATTCACTAAGGGATTTTAGAGTTGGCATGTAAGAGCCACGTTTGTGGCACTTGGTGCAACTCTTGAATCTAAGGGGCTATGGCATGGTAGCCCATGTTGTGAAAGGCAGTGTCACATGAAGATGTGTCACTAGGCTAGGGATGACACACAGTACAACGCTCAAGAATGCCCTTTGAGGTTGTGTCATGGGTTTACTACCAAGAGGTTGGATACTCTACCTAACATGCATGTTTGTGCTCGAACTAGGGTGCTAAGCCTTGGGCATAAGCTTAAGATAGGTTAGGTCTCATAACTAGGAGTGCTTTGGCACACTTTGGCTAGGGGGTATTCTTCTTGGGTTCTAAGGGTTGAATAACTTAAGCTCATTATTAGGAGCATTTTCACAAGGCACTCACAAGGTCATGTACTTAGGGTTATTCAACCCTAACCTTGGGGAGTTTGCTTAGCAAAACACTCGTGTCCGCCTACAATGCACACTCGTGAACTCACTAAGTACTAGCCCTAAGTCTAGGGTATGACTTGGTTACTAAAACCCTCAAGGGTTGATCGTGGTTTATGGTACCCCTTGCCGCCCTAAAAGGGTTGTACTCAAGGGAAAAGTGACGATGCCTTAGCTTTATGATGGGGTATGTGTAAGACACATCTCCTTTATGAGGTTAGGGCATGAGCATATTTAGGTGTACCGCAATAAGATCCTAAAGTCTAATCGGGTTATCCTATAGGGTTTAGGGGATAATCATTCTAGGGGACTTAGGGTATGGCTTTAAATCTTCAGCTAATTAGGCATTTAAATTAAGCTTTTGGGCTCATCTTGAAAGACTTAGCATAAAACTTTAATAATTAGTATTCGAGCCTATTCTCTACAGTCAGTAAGATTGCCTAAAGTGTAGTATATTTAGGGTTTAGTTATTTATAAATTCTTGAAGTACTCTATCACTTTTAACTAACACGTCTGAATTCTACACGGAGAGTTGGTCTTGAAATTTATAACTCTTTAAAAGGCACTGCTTAATTAGTGGGTGTGGGTTATGGACTTTAATGTCATAAGTAGCACTTGGAAGGTAACTTCCAAGTTGTATGCCAGGTTACTTTATCTTATAGTTGTTTAGGTTACTTTACCATTCACTTCCACAAGGTATGGCAAGTTGGTTTGTTCTAGATTACAAACCAAATCTTGTGAAAGTGGATCTTGTGATATCCTAAGTTTACACATTATTGAATTTTTTTTCTTTTTTCTTTAAGGTGTATAAAATCGGGATAACACATGATTGAAACATAACATTAATATACATTGAGTTTTGACTTATGTGAAGATTCAATATCAGTTTCAACAATAGTGTTCAAGTGAGGAAAGACTTATGTTCAAATGTGCGACTTTGATTTTTAAAAAAGGACCATATTCAAACATAAGAATGAACACTACATTCTGATAGAAAGTGTGAATTGTGTTGTCACTATGGTGCATGTCTTTGAGAGTGTAACTCAAGAAGCAGGTTATGGTGTTGAATTTATGATACAATGAAAAGTAGATATTAATATATGACAAATTTGTTTAGAATAGTTTATTAAGTTCAAGTCCCCTGATTTGAACAAAGTATAATATGAAACCTTAGTTAGTTGTAAGCATGCACTTTGCAAGCTAGCTAACTTGGCTAACTCGTTTACATTGGTATCTCATATTAAATCATGAGAGAGATTTGGGATAATAGTTTACGGATTCTGTTTTCTTATCGATATAGTTTTGGGGTAGATGGCATGGTCTACCTGAAAACAACATACGTTTACATTCTCAGTTTATTGAGTAATGAAGGACTTGCATAGTGAAGGCATTCAACGCATACTTGTGCATTTTCATCGTTAATTATTTATGCTTGAAATCTGTAACATTGTTTGCAATGTGGGGATAAGCTCTTGAACTATGATGATTCCTTGCTTAAGAAGAGCATGATTTGGGATTCTCCATTCTGCTTATTGACTAAGTAAGGAAACTTGCTAAGTTCAATAAGTTATGTTTGGTGATGTCAATGAGTCGGAAGCTAGTCGGATATACATTTAGAGGTTTAAGTGCGTGTACCTCCTTAAGACAATCGGTATTCGGTGGTGTTTACAAGTTAGTATTAATTTTCAATATTAATTTCATTTTTTAGTTGAATACAATTATTCAAAATACAATTTCTTGACTCTGCATCATGGTCGCAATTGTGGGCACTTAGAAAACATACAAAGTATGTATCTTTAGTTTTC
The DNA here is from genome assembly GCA_003024785.1 of Selaginella tamariscina. Lineage (NCBI taxonomy): Eukaryota > Viridiplantae > Streptophyta > Lycopodiopsida > Selaginellales > Selaginellaceae > Selaginella > Selaginella tamariscina. The sequence goes on along the minus strand of PUQB01000793.1, from coordinate 84,390 downwards.
TAGAATATGGAAAAGTAAGCCTTTTCTTGACTCAAGGTTTGATGATGTTCCTTGAGTTCGATTAAATTTCCATGTAAGTGCAAAGAAGATTGCTTAAATTAACTCAAGAAGATGGTCTCCTTTCTTGATGATCATGATTCCTAATGTATGGTTCAATATTCGGTTGGAGAATATGAGGTTTCTTATCACCTCATCTGTTAAGATATTTATATTTAAATTTAAAAGTATTTGTGACGGTTTTTTTAAGATTAGTTATAAATGATTTGACAAAGTATGGTATAATATTTCTGAAATTTGAGTTTGGAACATTAAATATTGAGACTTAATTATGATCACATAAGGTGAAATATAAAGACTCAAGTGGATCTGTATTTGACACTTTGGTAAGGTAGTACCTTAGTGTAGTAACTGAAAATGTGTTTTCAAGCTAGTTGAGAAATGAAGCCGTAACATGGGGGATGTGGAACCATTGAAAAATCAAATAAATGTAAAGGCGTTGGGTTAAGCATTTGGTGCTCTTGACAACAAGGTCATTAAGTGTGTATAAAAGTTAAAGAAATAAGGCAAGCCTTTATTTCTTATTAACCTAGGGGCCTACATTCAGCATTAACTAGTAACCTCCAATATAAATTCTAGTTAAGTAAAGAAATTAACCATTATGTTGTCTATGTCTAGTGACAAACTTTGCAAACGTGTAAAAGGTCTACAAGTGACTTCATGTCGCAAGTGGTGCCTCCGGCAGCTGGGTTTATGACTTAATGAATGACGGTTCTAAAGTACTTAGCTTCATATAGTGCAAGGGGGATAAAAAAATTATGTGAATTTTTGGTTGACTTCGCATAAATTGATATGTTAGTTTTAGTTATTTTTCTCTAACATTATCTAGTTTTGTAATTGAACGTCAATGAGGACGTTGACATTTTTAAAGGTGGGGAGTGTGTTATAATTTTACTATGACTTGACCCTTTACTTTAAAGGTTTATTTTTGTTACCTACTAAATTATATGATAAGCCCTAGGTGTACAAGAAACATGCTTGCTTAGTGCACTCTGGTATCTAGTGATGGTTCGGTTGGGTGTCATTAGGTATTTGTAAAAAATTCTAAGCGAAATTAGCACTTCCATCTAGAAAAATCTTTCATAATTTTAACGTCTTAGTTAGGCTTATGGGTTAATGCAGATGAGTTTGGCATGGGTTAGGAACACCCCTAGGGTTGACCTAACCTTAGGTTTGGCCTAATCCATGCCCTAAAATTCCCACCCCCTTAGGTAGGGTTTAGGGGCAGAGGCTAGGTTAAATGTAAGCTCATCTAATTAACTAAGGGGCTAGAATTTTATGCCAGCCCACACATATAAGAAAAGAGGGGGGCGCGGGGGGGGGGGGGGTGCTTTGTCACATAAATAAGGTAGAATTTGTAATAGGAGAGTTCCTAGGTTTCTAACAAGAGCTCGTTATTCTTTTACCAATGTAAGCTCTAACTTGTGTCATTAAAGCACAACCCCCTGTTGTGTAGCATCAACTTTCAGACAATAGAGGTACGTCCCACTTTTAGGGTAGTTTACCCTTAACGTTGGCAAATTCATGCTTGAGATGGATTGCACATTCAAAGGGATAAAGGTTGAGGCTTATCTTCAGCCTCCTCCTCCATGTTAAGTTAGGTGGCACTCACAGTTAAACAAGGCACATTTGTGTCCTTGTTTAATTGTGGGCGTAGGATCTTGGCTGAAAAGTTCTCGTTACCTAGTTCTTAAGGGTCCACTAAGGGATTCTAGAGTTGACATTTAGGAGCCACGTTTGTGGCACTTGGTGCAACTCTTGAATCTAAGGGGCTATGGCATGATAGCCCACATTGTGAAAGGTAGTGTCACATGAAGATGTGTCACTGAGCTAGAGACGACACACTGTACAACACTTGAGGCATGCCCTTTAATTTTGTGTAATGGGGTTGGATACTCTACCTAACAGGCATGCTTGTGCTTGAACTAGGGTGCTAAGCCTTAGGCATAAACTCAAGGGAGGTTAGGTCTCGTAACTAGCACACTTGGCTAGGGGGTGTTCTTCTTGGGATATAAGGGTTGAATAACCAAAGCTCATTACTAGAAGCATTTTCATGAGGCACTCACAAGGTCATGTACTTAGGGTTATTCAACCCTAACCTTGGGGAGTTTGCTTAGTAGAACACTTGTGTTTGCCTACAATGCACACTTGTGAACTCACTAAATACTAGCCCTAAGTCTAAGGTATGACTTGGCAACTAAAACCCTCAAGGGTTAGTCGTGGTTCATGGTACCCCTTGTTGTCTTAAAAGGGTTATGCTCCCCGATGAGGGTGATTTCTTAAGGGGTAAATGACTGTTAGGAGCATAGTTAGACATTAGTAGAATTTCTTGTTATTTCATGGGCAATGTAAATGGGAAAATATCAAAAACAATATATATTATGGAAAACCGAGAGTGGAAAGGATATATCGGAGTATGAGTTACTGATGCACCACCGCAATACGGGGCGACACCGCAATACGGTAGAAGCGGAGTACACATTTATGGATAAGGATAAGGAGGAGTTATAGTAACCGAATGGATAAGGCTAGGAGGCAGTTATGGTAACTGCTAGTACGGGTATAAATAGGCCAGATAAGGACTAGAAGGGCATCCGAGTATACTGTTGTATTGTACTATGTGCCGTGAGCGGACATAATAAGTTTCCTTTCTCTCTCAATACGTCTATCTCTTACTTATATTTCTGTGATGTAGTATACTATTCTTGTTTTCCAGTACTATGACGGGATCCGTAGTACTGCTACCTGCTATACACCTTGCCATCCTTACCCTCTTTCCTGATTTTTTGATGTCTGATTACGTCCGTAATTCAATCCGACAGACCCTTAGTACGGGTTTATCGAAGTACGGAGAGTAGGAAAATTACAGGTTTAACATATGGCGACCATGGAGGGATGGTCGTGTTAGTAGGTGATTGATAATGTGTTTGTAATATGTAGCAGGAGAGGTAGATTGATACTCAAAGGAGTTGTGACGAAAGGAAAAAGATTGAGACTAGGCGAGAGTCTTGGATGCGTTTGGTGTAGCTATGGCGAAAAGGGAGCAAAGTGAGCCGAAGACCACGTGAAAAATGGATCTGTGGCTTATAGTAGGTGAATGGATGATTATCGATGTATTCTTGCAGAACGCCAAAGATATGAAGAAATTAAACAGAGACAGCAAAGAGAACGTGAGGAGCGGTATGTACGGCGACAAGCAGTAATAGAGACACGGCAGAGGATTGAAGAACGTGAGGAACAGAAAAGAAAGGAACAAGCCGAAGCTCGAGGACAGGAGCAACAAACGACAACGTGTGGTGAAGCCACAGGAGAGAAGGACGTGAATCAGGGAAGTGACGAGCACGAGTCCCGAATATCAACGCGAGGAAACTGGGAACAATTGTTAGAAGAATTACCGGATGAGATGGGAACATTAACAATTACAGGGAAGGTAGTACCAGCTACTTTTTCAGGTCTTGAGAATGAAGATACGAATCGGCATATTCAACAGTTTGAGAAGGCGTGCATAGCCAATGAAATCAAAGATGAAGATGAGAAATTACGAATATTTCCATTTACGTTGAAGGGAGATGCTAGCGATTGGTATTACGAAAATGCTAACACAATTGATAAGTACAGTGTACTACTTACAGTATTCAGGAATTATTATGTACGAAAGTATTGAAAATGAGATCCGACAGTGCAGTTGCAAGAAATACGACAAGGACCTACTGAGGCAGTTGAGGATTACACTCGACGATTTCGGAGATTATATAATCGCTGTGAGGTCGGAGATATCAGTGACAAACTTGCAAAGAAATGGTATATCAATGGATTACGAGACAATTTACAGCTTCAAGTACGACTGATCAAACCGCCTGATTTAGTTGAAGCAATTAAAGAGGCAGAACAACTTGAAGTGGTGATACCCCCAAAATATGTAGATGAAGATGAACGGGAAACAAGAAGGCAATACCGGAAGGATAGCGAAATACGATCAAGAACCAAAGCAGTATTTTGCACAACATGCAAAAATGAGGGGCATAATTCTTCTGAATGTAAGATACCCAAATGTCAGATGTGTGGAGGAATAGGTCATGAAGCGAGGCAATGTCGGAACATGGGACGTACTGACAATTTTCCATCACAACCTAGATGGAACAACAATCGGAATGCTAATTCATACGAATATCCACAAAGATCGTATAATGGGGAACGCAGAAATGGAAATGGAAGGAGATTTCCCCGTGAATCTGGAGCATTATACCGACAAAATAATAATATGGATATACCACGCAGAGGACAACCTTTGTTACCAGCTCCGGCACAGTTAGGACCACCGTTATTACCATCAATACCACCTCCACCAGCATTATGAGGACAGAATCCAAATGTGACATGTTTTAGATGTGGAGAAAAAGCACACTATTCTACTGAATGTAATCGACTTAACAATATTCGCTGTTACACATGTGGAGAGTTGGGACATTATTCACCAGAATGTCTGCAACGTGAATTTAACACTGGAACATCATCCACTGAACCAGCGACACGGAGAATTGAAGTGCAACAAGAGGATAACTTACCAGATGAGTATCAAGAACAAAATTTTGAGTGTAAATGGGAGCAAGATGCAGAATTACCCTCAACTGAGACGTATGCGGTAACACGAGCCAAGCGAGTACGAATGGAGCAAACAAAGAGGAACCAATACGGAAGAATTGGGAGAAAGAAAAGGCTACAGTACAACGTGTAACTGATCAAATTCAGAAAATACAACAAGTGGAAGGTTAAGATTCGACAATTAATGAAGTAAGCACACAGTCACAGCAATCTACATCAACAGTACCACTTGGAGATCGTATTGTGGCGGTGATTCTGCAACAACCTGTACAGTTAACTATAAAGGAGTTATTGACATTAGCACCATTTTTACGGACACAGATAACAAGTGCTTTGGATGTTCAAGGCGATACAAGTTAGGTAGGAGTGAATACCAATATTCAGAATATACCCATTGATGGAGGTTCAGGAGTCAACATAATTGAAGAACAGATTTGTAAACAATTGGGACTGGGGCCTATTGAAAATGCGCCTTTCTTGGTACGGATGGCGAATCAGAGGAAAGTAAGACCCATTGGTATAATCAGATCTGTGTGTATGGAAATTGCAGGAATTAAGTTTAAAGTGTCTTTAGTCATATTACGTATCGAGCAGACTAGTAAACCATACCAGATATTATTGGGAAGACCATGGTTAAGAGATGCGAAAGTACGACACAATTGGGAGCATGACAAAATGGTACTCTATAAGAGTGGACGAGAAGCGGTTGTTCGAACGCAGCAGAAGAAACCAATAGGACGACCGACCCAACCATTGCAAATGGAGGATTTCGACTGGCATTACGGTTTGAATAGAGAAGAAGAAAAACTCCTATTTGAAAGTAATCCAACCTTATAGAGATAGCACAAGCGGATTTATACCAGATGACGCCGGAAGAAGAAAACATGGACAAGACAGTAACTAGTGATCAACAACACCAACACATGAATACTCTTGGACTAACGGATAAGTTTAAACAACCTGTGCTGCAGCAGCTACAATTCGAGACGGAGCATGAACAAAGCATACGTACTCAACAAAAACTGGAAATTACTACGAATGAGAAGACTGAAGAAGTTGAATTTAAAACAAGTGAATATGGACCACGAAAAGTACGAATAGCAGTTGATCTCGAGCCGGAATACCGAAGACAATTGATATCCGTACTACGTCAAAATGCAGATGTTTTTGCATGGAGCTATGAAGATCTTAAGGGAGTTCCACCTACGATTTGCACTCATAAGATAGAATTATTACCACATGCAGTTCCGAGGAAACAGCAAGCATATCGAATGAATCCAACATTTTTAGCAAAAGTGAGAGAAGAAGTGGACAAATTATTACAAGCCGGATTCATATATCCAATTGAAAACCCGCAATGGTTATCACCAATAGTAGTAGTTCCAAAGAAGAATGGCAAATTACGTATCTGTGTTAATTATAAGAAGTTGAATGAGGTAACGAGGCGAGATATGTACCCAATACCATTCACCAAAGAATTGTTGGATACAGTAGCAGGACATGAAATGTATTCTTTTCTGGATGGATTTTCAGGATACAACCAAGTACAAGTAAATCCTGAGGATCAACCGAAAACGGCATTCATCAGTCCTTGGGGTACATATGCGTATCGTGTGATGCCTTTTGGGCTATGTAATGCGCCATTTACCTTTCAACGTTTGGTTAGCGAAACATTTCGGGATTATTTGACCACGTTTATGAAAGTTTTCTTGGATGATTTCAGTATTTATGGAGCGCAAGATATACACTTAGACTGTTTAACTAAATGTTTTGGGAAATGCCGATTGAACAATATAGCTCTTAATCCGGAGAAGTGCGTGTTTTCCGTAAGATCAGGGATTTTGCTTGGACACATTATCTGCAAGGACGGAATAATGATGGATCAAGATAAAATCAAAGTTATACAAACAATGCAACCACCTAAAGACGTAAGTGGAGTATGACGGCTTTTAGGAAGATGGGATATCATTGAAGGTTTATTAAAAATTATGCAGCAATAGCGAAGCCATTAACAATGCTGTTGAGGAAACACAACCATTCAAATGGGATGCAAAATGCGAACAGAGTTTCAATACACTGAAGCATGCATTAATGAAGGCTCCTATCTTAGCGAGTCCAAATTGGCAACAGGAGTTTCATGTACAAGTTGACGCATCGTCATATGCTATTGGATGCATATTAACGCAAACCCAAAAGGATGGAAAAGATCGACCATTGTATTACGCAAGTCGACGATTAGCACCTACGGAAGAAAATTACACGACTACGGAAAAAGAGGCTCTCAGAATGGTTTATGCAGCAAAAAAATTTCGACATTATTTACTTGCAAACAAAGTCAAGTTCATTGTTCATCATCAAGCTTTGACACATTTGCTAAGCAAGACTAAGCTAGAAGGAAGATTAGTACGCTGGTTTTTATTATTACAGGAGTTTGATTTTCAAATCATTCACAAACCAGGCAAATTACATCAACAAGCAGATTTCCTAAGTCGAATTATGAATGACGAAGAAGGTGTTGGCGTGAATGATGACTTACCAAATGCTAACTTGTTCCAGGTACAACAGGAACAACCATCAAAGCAGAGAAATTACGAAGGATATCTGCAAGATATTAAATATTTCTTAACTACTGGAACAACACCGATTAAGTACGCGACAACGCAGCAGCGAAAGCAACTCGTATTACGATGTAAGCCATACTGCATAGTGTCGGGTATATTATATAAGAAAGGCAAAGATGAAGTGTTAAGGAGATGTGTGCCAATGGAAGAAGTACAGACCGTATTACGGGAAGCTCATTCTGGAGAACATGGCGGACATTTTGCAGGAACATTAACAGCCCGAAAAATATTACAGTCTGGATTATGGTGGCCTACATTATTCAAGGACGCTATCGACTATTGTCAAAAGTGTTTGAAATGCAACGAACACCACAAGCTCCACATCATCAAGTACAACCATTACATCCAACGAACCATTAGCTCCATTTATGAAATGGGGAATGGATTTCATGGGACCAATCAATCCTAAAAGTAGTAAGCGGAATCAATATATATTGGTACTCACGGATTATGTTACTTAATGGGCAGAGGCTATCACATTACGGGATTGTCGCAATACGGGTAGCTAAGTTTATCTATGAGAATATCGTAGTACGATTTGGCGCCCCAATGGAACTTATCAGTGATCAAGGAAGTCATTTCGTTAACAACGTCATCAAAGTACTTTGCAACGAGTATTTAGTAAAACATTACACCTCCACTGCGTATTATCCACAAGGAAACGGACAGGCAGAGGCTACAAACAAAATATTGAAGACAGTACTAACCAAGATAGTAAACACTAATCGTAAGAATTGGGATGAAAAACTTCCATCAGCATTATGGGCATATCGTACTATATAAAGTGGCCACAAAGTTTACTCCATTTCAACTTACATATGGATTGGAAGCAATTACTCCTATAGAGTATATTATACCATCATTATGGATGTCACTTGAATACGGCATTGGGGAAGCAGAGCAAGTTAAGCAACGACTACTACAACTAGAAAAACTTGATGAAAAACGGCAACAAGCAGTTTTTAATATACAAGCTATTCAAACCTGTATTAAGGCATGGCACGATCGTTTACGACGGGTACAATGACGACCTTTATTCCGAGTCGGAGACATGGTATGGCATTATCAAGGGAATCTCTTCGACCGATTGGTCATAAATTCAAGTCCAAATGGCAGGGACCATATATAATTACCGACATACGAGAAAACAATACGGTCATAATGATGGATGCTACAACAAGAGTCATACTTACTACGAATACGAATGAGTACGCAAATATACACCTAACAAGCCAGCAGAAGATCTCGACAATGATCACGAATACGAACAGCACGATCCTACGGACACAGACATATCAGCATTAAACACTAGCACTATTAGGCACCTCTACCTACAATCTAGAGACCCTCACAATACCACCCGACCTCCCCCGAGCTGTCTCTAGTCTCACACGCTGCTCTCCAAGAAAGGCTTCCAATAATAGTGTGCCCTTAATTCTCTCTTAGATCTAGGTATAGCTCCTTAGGAATATTCTAGCTTATACCTTTCTGGGGAATATTCTTTGATTCGTTATATGGGTCATAACAATCCTCCCCCATTAGCAAGTCCTTGTCCTCAAGGGCAGTATAACTTACTCAATTGGTCCTGTATCATTAGCCTCGTACATCCACAAAGAATCTACCCGGGACTCGTTCCTTGTGAGTACTCTCTTTAACTGGCTAACATGAAACACTGGGTGCACCCTCACTCCTTCTGGCAGCCGTATCGATATGCCACCTTACCGATACGCTCCAGAATCTCATAAGGACCTGAGTACCTGGGAGACAACTTATCATTGCGTCCCTTCCGTAAGGCCACAACTGTGTTCCGCCTTACATGTGTGGCAAATACCACTCGGAGATATACATAATCCCCCACCTGGAACTCTCGGAAGCTTCTGTGCTCATTAGCAAACTTGATAGCTCGGCTCTGAGCTGCTTGTAAGTTCTTCTTGCACAAACTCTGAATGTTTTCAAGTTCAACACTCAGATCTTTAGCTTCCTCATCCATGTTGCCTTGAGCCTTCTTACTTGCTAAACCGAGCTCAAAAGCTGTCTTGGGATGTCGTCCAAACATAGCATAGTATGGACTCATTCCAATGCCACTGTGCTGGCTGTTATTATAAGCAAACTCGAGTAATGGAATATACTTATCCCACTGCCTTCTGGTTAATAGTGCACCTTAGCATATCTTCCAGAACTTGGTTCACCCTCTCTGTTTGCCCATCTGTTTCGGGATGATCTCCGCTACACAGCTTAAGCTTCACTTCTATGCACTTAGAAAAGCCTCTCCAAAAGCTAGAAGTGAACTTGGAGTCCCTATCACTTACAATATCATCTGGAAATCGTGGATAGGAAATACATGTTGTAAATACATCGTAGCCAGCTCGGATGCATTCACATTCTTCCCCAAAGGGAACTAACTTGACAAACTTTGTCAACCTGTCCACAATGACCCACACCTGTTCATTCTGCCTCTGTGTCCTTGGCAAATGGGTGACAAAGTCCATAGAGATACTGCCCCATCGCCTGTCTGGAATAGGCAATGGTACTAATAGCCCACCTGGTTTCTCCCTGGGCACCTTTACTTGCTGACACTTGTCACAAGTCCTGCAGTACTCTATGATATCAGCTTTCATATTCCTCCAGTAGAACCTCCTCTTGATCAACTCATACGTTTTCCTCCCCCAAAATGACCAGCCTCCGGGATCATGATGAAAATATAGTACCTGGTTGATCAAATGGTCCACACGAGGAAGGTACACACGGCCATTGTAGTACAAAACCCCATCCTGAAATGAGAATGGTGGCTCTAGCTGTCCTTTGAGCTCCTGCACCTCGGCGTCTTGTGCTTGAGCATGTTGAACTACTTGGCTAAACTCACTGACCGTCCTTGTTAATGCATTACATAAGCGTGTTTGGAATTCTCCCACTACTGTGGCTCTCCTAACGCGTGACAAAGCATCTGCCACCACGTTAGTCTTTCCTGCGCGATGCTCAATAGGAAATTCGCCAAACTCCATGAGCTTAACCATCCAGCGAGCTTGCCGAGAGTTTAACTCTTTCTGTGTGAACAGATACACCAAAGGCTTGTGATCTGTAAACACCTTGAAACTTGCACCATAAAGATAGTGCCTCCAAACTCGTAATGCATTAACAATAGCCAGTAGTTCTTGCTCATACGTTGAGTACCGTTGCTCTGCAGGATTCAAAGTACGACTCTCATAAGCAATAGGCCTTCCCTCTTGCATAAGTACAGCTCCAATGGCCACTCCACTTGCATCACACGATACCTCATAAGGCTTAGAGGGATCTGCAATACATAAAACTGGTGCACGTACCAAAGCTTGTTTCAAAGCTTGGAAACTGCTCTCCTCTGAAGCACTCCATGCAAAGGGAACGTCCTTCCTTAGCAACCTAGTTAACGGAGAAGCTTTCTTGGCATAATCCTTGACATACCGCCGGTAATAACCAGCCATGCCCAAGAAACTCCGTAACTCTTGTGCATTGCTAGGAACTGGCCATTGCTCCACCACTGCCACCTTCTGTGGATCAGTCTTCACTCCACTTGGCGTCACAATGTGACCCAAATACTCCACTTCGCACTGAGCAAATGCACATTTGCTCTTCTTTGCATAGAGCTTGTTCTTCCTCAGCAATTGAAGAACTCTCCGCAAATGCTCCACATGCTCCTTCATATTCTTACTGTAAATAAGAATATCGTCGAGGAAGATCTCCACAAAGTCATGCAAGTAGTCACCAAACACCTCAGTCATCAACCGAGTGAATGTGGCTGGGGCATTTGTTAAGCCAAATGGCATAACAGTGAACTCAAAATGCCCGAAGCTAGTGTTGAAAGCAGTTTTGTAGATATCTGCCTCCTTCACAGCAATCTGATGATACCCGCTACGCAAGTCTATCTTGGTGAACACTCTGGCTCCACCGAGATGATCCATGATAGTATCCACACGTGGCATGGGCATCCTGTCCTTCACTGTTTGCTTGTTGAGAGCTCTGTAGTCTATGCACATCCTCATGGTGCCATCCTTCTTCCTGACAAGCAATACTGGTGCACCAAATGGAGACTTGCTCGGTTGTATGAAGCCATATTCCAATAGCTCCATCACTTGTCTCTTAACCTCTTGCTCCTCAGCATGGCTCAGTCGGAACGGCTTACGGTAAATGGCTTTCGTACCCTGTTCCAACACAATCTCATGCTCCACACCTCTTGCAGGTGGTAAGCCATGAGGTAGCTCAGGAGGGAAGACATCAGCAAATTCCTCAAGGACAACTTGCACAGCAGCCTCGCCCAATGTGACATTAGAAGAATCTAACTCACGTATATACATCAGAAAGACTTGATCTTCTTTATTACGGAGATATTTCTTCAAAGACATAGTAGAAAGATACTTGTTTGGAGACTCAAGCCTTGTTCCAAACCAAGTGTCTTTCACTCCACTGTACTCAAGCTTCACTCGCTTGATGCTCCACTTGATCTCAGGATCCACACGCTCCAGCCAGCTCATCCCAAGGATGAGGTCCACACGCGCTAGCTCCGCAAGGAAGAAAGTCTCCACCAGCTGAGTTTTGCCAACCGTCAGCTGTAACTCCTCCACACAAGCATTCCAGCTCTGTGTGACAGTAGCTGAGCCCTCAATCTCGTATTGAGGCACAGTCTTCATGGGCAAGCTGCACTCCTGCACTAACTTTGCTGATACAAAGTTATCGCTACTTCCGCTATCCAAGAGGATTCGCACTGGACGTTCACCAAGTTGTCCCTCCACCACAATAGCACGTGTGTGTGGCTCCTCCCGATGCAGTTTACCTGTCGAGCAAGAACAGACAAAAATTTACCTCGTGGTTTAGAACTATCTCCCTTGTGTTCCTCTCCACGCTCCATCTCCTGAAGCTTCTTAGGTGTCTCCTTGTCCTTGTCACCATTGAACCCCTTGCCCTTGGGCTTGTTCCTCCTGGGACAATTGGCCTTCCAGTGTCCCACCTCTCCACACAGGTGGCAACGTTCACTATCAAACACCTTGACAATCTTCTTAGGCCGATTGTCGGTGCGATAAGAACTAGAAGCTACCAGCTTGGACTTCGGCCTAGCACGATGGCTATTCCCTTATACTCCTGGTGCTCACGAGGACTTGGAGAGGTGCTCCTACCACGCTTCTTGCCATGTCGCTCATTCTCCTTAAACACCTTATCCTCCTCATTTAGCAAGCGAGCATATTCGAACAGCTCCTCTAAAGTCTTGGACTGAATTACCGAGTTAAGATGTCTGCGCAAGTTAGCACTTCGCAGCCCATCTACAAAATAATCCTTCTGCTGGTTGACAGACACGTCAGGTACACGGTAAAGTAATTGACTCAATTTCTCAATGTAATCGTCCAAGGTCATCTTCCCTTGTTAAATGTCGCAATTCACGCCTTGCATGAGACACATCGAACCGAGGAGCATACTCCTTCTTAAATAGCTTAGAGAACTCCTCCCAAGTTGCAATCATCTCCTGGTGAGCTAACTGGCGCTGATTTCGAATGCGTGTCCACCACCTCGCAGCTTTATCCTTCAAGGCTACTGATACAGCTATCATAGCCTGCTCGTAGTTACTCCCTGTGCAGTGAGCAAGTTCGCTGCTATCTCAAGCCAACTCATAGCCTCATCCGCAGATTCTTTACCGGTAAAAGGTGGAACGCGAAGACGATCTAGCACCCTGCTCTTACCAGTCACGGTTCCTTGAGCAAGTTGATCTTCAATAGTATCCAACCGCTCACGAATCACCTCTAAGGAACCAGTCACGTACTCTTGAAATTGCTTGGAATCCTTCGCCACAGCATATAATTCGAGCACGATTTCCTGGTTCGTCCACTCCTCATTGGTGTTGTCTTCTCCTTCCCATCGGTCACTCATCTCGAACCTCCCTCCGATACCAAATTGTTAGGCACCTCTACGTACAATCTAGAGACCCTCACAATACCACCCGACCTCCCCCGAGCTGTCTCTAGTCTTCACACGCTGCTCTCCAAGAAAGGCTTCCAATAATAGTGTGCCCTTAATTCTCTCTTAGATCTAGGTATAGCTCCTTAGGAATATTCTAGCTTATACCTTTCTGGGGAATATTCTTTGATTCGTTATATGGGTCATAACAAGCACGGAATACAATCAAAATCGTAACTCGGAAGACGATAAGGAAAAGTGTGTAACCAGTTGGAGAGTTGACGTCAGCAGAATCTTCTCGAAACATCAACAGAATAAGTCACACTAGCGAAGGACAGAATCCAAGATAGCGACAAGTCCAAGGAATGCAAAATCCAATGATGAGATATTTCCTATCAAATCTATCGAAAACCAAGGAAATTACACATACAACCAATCTAATTTTGACACGTGGGCAGCTGCGCAGAAATTGACAGACCATAAATTTTCGGAGTATAAGTTAAGGGTACTCGGCCGCCGCCAGCACTCAATAGGGTTTCAAATTCTTCCTTAGTTTCTTCGTCATTTCCAACTTCCAATTTTTCTTTCTTTTCCTCTCTTCCTTCTTCTATTTCAAGGGCGCGTATGGAATCCATGGATGAGTATACTGATACGACAAGCAATTCGGCAACAGGGGTCAATGTCGATTCCCAATCGGAGCCAGCGGTGTCAATTCCACTTGCGCCAGTGCTGTATCGGATTGTTCGTCCAGCACCAACACTGATTTCGGACATTCGTGAATGGATTGAGAGGATGCAACTAGAGCGATATTTTGAAATATTTGTGCACAAGCGATTGGACCAACAAGGGGAACATTTGGTCGATCAGCGATTAAGGCGTATCTACCACAATACAAGGCTTTGCAACTACAGGGTGGAGCATTTGCGTTTTCAAGTAAGCTCATTCGCAATCTGTTTAGATTTCCAGAACCAGATATTGCTTATGATCCAATTCCACAAGTCCATACATATGTTCAACATTACACCGATAACATGGACAAGTTTTGGCAAAAACAGAAGACGGCAAATGCGGCACCAACATCAATCCTGCGAGAACCGCATAAGGGACGTATTAAGGCTATTACAACTGCCTTCGCTTTCCGCAAAACACCAGCAGGATTCAATAAGGAGATCGGGTATGTTTATCACCAATCTGAGCAGGGACAGAAACCAGATTGGGGGGAACTAGTCGTAGTAGGGCTACTACGGGAGTTAAATACGCTGCACAACCCGAAAGGCAAGGACAAGGAAACGACAGTATTTCCAGTGCTACATCATATTCTCACCAATTTGAATATTACGTATGCGGACTTGGCACCCGAAGGTACACCAGTAATCACGTCGCGAATAGGTTTTTGGTTAGGTCTAACGAATCAGTATCCTGATAATGTGTTTGATGTTCGTAATTTGGATGCGCCACTACCAACAAAAACAAAGAAGCGACCACGGACACAATCCACGAAGCTAGAGGAGCCACAAGCAAAGCAGCCCGAAATCGTAATCCGGCTTTTGGATGAGGATGAAGGGGATGATCAAGTGCTGCAGCGGAGACCATTACCACGAGGAGATCAACGGAGAATGCGAAATAAGCCGATAGCATCAACTTCTGTACCACATACGACAGGTGATGGTACAACACTATCAGATCATAATACGGCTACAGGACCGAGTTCCACACAACCCATGGAGTATGATGATTCTGTGCCATTCACTAGTACGAATCCTCCCGTAGTTCCGTCACCACCATCAGTACACCACCAAACTACGGTAGGTACATCTACTCATATCATACCCCTCAGGTAGAGCCTCTAGCGCAGCATGTACGGGAGTCCACAGTACGACATTCAGGACAAGAACCGACTTGGCAGAACCGACACCTAGACTATCTACCAAGAACGACAACGAATACGATAAAGAGGAGCACCCGCAACAACCCTATTCACCGATACAGCAGATGGGTCATCACGCTTCGGATCGACAGGAGCGCGATGTCTCGAGAAGTTCGAAGCGCACTCGTGACCAGACAGCTTCACCCAACTGCCACCACAAGACCCACCACAGAATACGACAATTGAAGGTCAGCTCACTCATCTTCGCAATGTCTTTGATGGTATTATGCAGCAGATAGCACTTCAACGTGCTGAAGCTACTTTCAGTCAGCAGCTTCATGACTGTTGCAACACGCTTGACAAGCTGTATTCGGAGCAGTCGAATATCATATGCCGGTTGTACGATCAAAATAAGGTACTTATGGATACCGTGCATACATTAGTTGAGCAAGTCCGTAGTATCCATGAGAAGGTCAGCAACTTCAACCCGGCCGCAACACCAACATCAGATGATGCGGACAAAGTACGAAAGTTACGTGAAGAAAATCTCAAGTTGAAGAGCTTCATCAGTTCTATGTGCGCACATGTCGGCACATCATAAGGTTGCATCGAGACGATGCAACACTTCCAGTTTGGGGGGATGTTAGGAGCATAGTTAGACATTAGTAGAATTTCTTGTTATTTCATGGGCAATGTAAATGGGAAAATATCAAAAACAATATATATTATGGAAAACCGAGAGTGGAAAGGATATATCGGAGTATGAGTTACTGATGCACCACCGCAATACAGGGCGACACCGCAATACGGTAGAAGCGGAGTACGGCATTTATGGATAAGGATAAGGAGGAGTTATAGTAACCGAATGGATAAGGCTAGGAGGCAGTTATGGTAACTGCTAGTACGGGTATAAATAGGCCAGATAAGGACTAGAAGGGCATCCCGAGTATACTGTTGTATTGTACTATGTGCCGTGAGCGGACATAATATAAGTTTCCTTTCTCTCTCAATACGTCTATCTCTTACTTATATTTCTGTGATGTAGTATACTATTCTTGTTTTCCAGTACTATGACGGGATCCGTAGTACTACTACCTGCTATACACCTTGCCATCCTTACCCTCTTTCCTAATTTTCTGATGTCTGATGTCTGATTACGTCCGTAATTCAATCTGACAGACCCTTAGTACGGGTTTATCGAAGTACGGAGAGTAGGAAAATTATAGGTTTAACAGTGACGATGCTTTAGTTTTGTCACGAAAGTATATGTAAGACACGTCTCTTTTGTGGGGTTAGGGCATTGTCACAACCTTTCCCTCTCCCCTTAAGCCAACTAGGCAAGGGGCCAATTAGTGTGTATGAGAGGGCCCTTGACTATGATGACCCAGTTACGCTTGAGTCTTTTGCCCATATATCTCACTTTGCTGACTTCTCTAAGGGCTCCTCTTCACTTGTCTGCTTCTTCTTTAGTGTTCCTTTTACAAAGGATTTCATAATCAGTAAGAGCCCTTTCACGAGGCACTCACAAGGTCATGTACTTAGGGTTATTCAACCCTAACCTTGGGGAGTTTGCTTAACAGAACACTCGTGTTCGCCTACAATACACACTTGTGAACTCATTAAGTACTAGTCCTAAGTCTAGGGTATGACTTGGTTATTAAAACCATTAAGGGTTAGTCATGGTTCATGGTACCCCTTGTTGCCCTAAAAGGGTTGTACTCCCTAATGAGGGTGATTCCTTAAGGGGTAAGTGACGATGCTTTAGCTTTGTCACTGGCATTTAAAAAGGGCCTCTGGTCATGATTATTTATAAGAGGGTCCCTGGTCATGATGACTCAATTACGCTTGAGTCTTTTTTTTCACATATCTTTACCCGAGTAGTCAACCCACCAGGTTAGAACTATGATACCTTCACTCATTTGAGAAAGTGGATGCCTTGATCCACAGACTCAAGGGTTGCTACTATGCCTTCCTCCAAGAGGTGTAGTCATAGGCATTTCTACTCACGCTTGTTTCTACTTATGCTTGGCTTGCACCCAGAGGCAATTCCCACATTGTGTAACTGCTTGGCTATACTCACATCACATGTCAATAGGGCTAGAGGTGATCCCAGAGCCGCTTGGCTGTACATTGTGTGATCGCTTGGCTATACACATTTGATCAAGGCTGTACTTGCATCACATGTCAATCGGGCCAGAGGCAATCCCAGAGCCAACTAGGCAAAAGGTCAATTGGTGTTTATGAAAGGGACCCTTGTCATGATGACCCAGTTACACTTCACATATCCCATAATCTTTACCTGGGTAGTCAACCCACCAGGTTAAAACTATGACACTCTGCACCCATTTGAGAAAGTGGATGCCTTCATCCACGAAGTCAAGGGTTGCTACTATGCCTTCTCACATTGTGTGATGGCTTGGCTGTACTTGCATCACATGTCAATCGGGTTAGAGGCAATTGTACTTGCATCACATGTCAATCGGGTTAGAGGCAATTGTACTTGCATCACATGTCAATCGGGCCATAGGCAATTCTGCTTGCATCACATATCAATCGGGCCAGAGGCAATTCTACTTATGCTTGGTTATACACATGTGATCATGGGATTTAGTTAGGTAAAAACAAGAGCCACTTGGCTGTACACATATGATCAAGGGGTTTAGTGCCATGAACTTTACTCAAAATTTATTTTCTAATGAAAATCGAACCCAAGACCACTTTAATACCAAATATTAAAACCTTTTCCTCTCTCTCCTTAAGACAACTATGCAAAGGGCCAATTGGTATTTATGAAAAGGCCCTTAGTCATGATGACCTAGTTACGTTTGAGTCTTTTACCCACATATCCCACAATCTTTACATCAGCAAACTCCTTTTGGCACGCAATGATTGAAACCCCAATACTTTCACATATCGTTCCCTAACATACTAAGCAAGAACATAAGGAAAGGCATGGGAATGACAAAGTGAGGCTTAATTACTTTGTCGATATGGACATGGTGCGCCTTCAAACTAAGCACAACATGGTGAGGGAGTATGACCATGCGATTATCATGCACTAGACAGCGGTAGAGCAGCAACAATGGAGAGCACGCACAATGGCAGTGACAACCAAGGAGTTGCGAGCTGCCAACCACTACTCACACGTCCAAGTTACAAAATGTAAATTTTAATTTAACCCGTTCATTTAAGCAAGTATTATTAATTAAAAAATATTTATATATTATTAGAATAACTAATATTTATGATGGCCTCATCAACTGCAAATAAAAATAATAATGAGTTTATATGCTAAAGTTATATATAGAATAGTAACTGAACATTTCCCTAGTAAACTTTTCTTACTGCTGAGTACATGTAAACTTTTTGGGTGAAACTCTATATGTGTACATGTCTGTGTAGAAAGAACTGTTTGTTGCACCCAAAAAAAAAACATTATTACTATTGAGGCACTCTAATACCCTGCCTGCATTAGATCATGGGAATATGCTTCTACAAAACAATATGATAAACTTTTTTTTAACAAGAAGCTTTCACCTAAATTTAATTAGAGCTTCTAGCACCAGGTCCTCTAGCAATGGAATAGGTTTAACCGGAGCTTCTAATCTCCAACAATATAGCCAATACTTCTTTGATAAATGGATTGTCAGCAGTGCACAACAGTAGTCAATGACCTCTCTATGTTTGAAAGACAAGTTTCTCCAGCTCTAGCGTCCTTATTGAGAAAGTTTTGCAACACCCACCCTCGTAGATCGATGCACTCTCATGAAATGCCTTGTTATTAGGAAATCTTCCAGTGATCATTACGAGGAGCAACATTCCGTAGGCTTAGATGTCTCCGGACGTGGACATTGTTGTAGACTGTGCATATTCTGCACAAAATATGTTTAGAACGTACTTGGTGGAGCCCTCTAAAATTGCTCACTGTCACAGTCCTATCGTTACATATCACCAGCTTGAATATTCCAAAGTCAGTAATCCGTGCAGTGAAATCGTAGAATGTTCTAGGGCTTCAAGTCGCAATGTATGATTGGATTGTCAACCTCATGATGAATGTAATGCATTGCCTGAGCAATTCTCAATTTAGAATCAGAATCCAATGGGTTCTTAACCAGATGCCCGGCAAGTGATCCATTGGGCATGTACTCCATCACCAAAGCCAGAACATGATCACACAGCAATACCCAAAGACATTCACTATGTTCCCATGTCTAAGCTTTGCCAGCATCATGGCTTCAACTAAGAAGCTCTTTTGCATTTTGATGAGCATCCCTTCCTGGTGCTTCATAAGTTTGACGGCAGAGTTTCCCCTCCCAGACACCCTTGAACACTCCCTCTTGCAAAATGTTATCTTTGTCAAAGTTGTTTGTGATATCCGCGAGCTGTTGAATGCTGAATTCTTTCATAGTCATTTGAAATGAACTTGTTGTTGTTTTCTTATCAGATGATCCGATAGGGTAACAATGTGGCTACGAATGCTAGCATCAAAACTGAAATGATTACAGAGGAACCAACCATTTTGAGCAGCTCCTCTTTCAAATTTGTGTTCCTTCTGCCACTAAATATAGTTCTGTTACACTTTGAGCAGCTCCTCTTTCAAATTTGTGTTCCTTCTGCCACTAAATATAGTTCTGTTACACTTTCTGTCGACTACGCTCTACAGAGCAAAGGATTCCCCAGAAATGACGAGATGCTAAATCTTGAGAATGGTTCTCCTTGGGATCTGTCCCTGCAAGTTGTTATTGGACAAATTAAAAAACCTGAGGCTGGTCAAAAAAAGTTTAGATCCAAATGCTGCAGCGACCAAAGCTCACCAATCCCGGCTGGGACCTCGCCGGTTAATGAATTGGACGACAAACCAAGCCAGAGCAGACCTTTACAGTTCTTTATGGTAGCAGGAATCTTGACCAGAGAATTGTTTGACCCGAGGGAGATACTCTATACCTTGTCAAAGGCACCTATCCACGGCGGGATCATCTCTTAAAGTTTGTTGAAGGAGACGGAAGTCAAACGCAATGGCCAGTATGCTCCTGAGATTTGCCATTGAATCTGGTAAGCTACCGTTGAGCAGGTTGTGATGCAAGAAGTTAGAAATTCTAAGTTTAAAAGGCAACAAACTCAATGGGCCAGCTTCAGAAATCTCTAAGCTTTGGTTTGCATTAGAATCATCTTCCAGGCTATCCCAGGCTCGGTGAGTCTTCCCATGATTCAGAACTTTAGTCTGTGGAGGAACGTCCAATGGATGTCCAACTGCACAAAACTCGGACTTCTCCAGTCAGGAAGTTCTGAGTTGTTTCGATCTGGAGCAATTGTTGAGGATCGATGATTTGTCCATCCTCTGATCTGTTTGTCATGTCATTGATCCTAACGGAGGGGTCACGACCTTTCATATGTATAAATCTCTGTGACGATCTGAGAGATATAATCAATAATATCCAATCATAATCCAACATGGTATCAGAGCATAGGCTCTAAATCCTGAGATAAGAGGATGGAGATCGCTGGCCAAGATGCCAGTGATGAGAGCGATGATGAGGACGAGGACACGTGGCTGTGCAGTGCTAAGGAGCAGAGGACTCTAGAGGTCACAAATGCATGAAGCAATCCACAGTTAGGGCATAGAGGCAGATCCATGAAGACACACTTGAACCAGGTTTCTTCTTGATTTTTTATGTTGCAGGCACCAGATTTGGCGATTGACCTTTACAACACACAGACGGGTGTGTCAAGTGCCACTTGGAGGCACTGGCAGTACCACTTTGAGGGGTGGTGTTCAGCCCTAGAGAGAGGGCTATGAGGCAGTTCAATATGTGGATTTGCCGAGGCGATCGACCATTAGAGCTAGTCAGTGGGATTAGTTAGTGCCTAAGAGATCATGACTCAGCCATCTCAGAGTCTGAGGGGGTGTGTTAAAGATTGATGATTTGTCCATCCTCTGATCTGTCTGTCATGTCACTGATCCTAATGGAGGGTCACGACCTTTCATATGTATATAAATCTCTGTGACAATCTGAGAGATATAATCAATAAATAAATATCCAATCATAATCCAACAGCAATTACCAATGGAAGGAGGAACGGGGCCATCCAAGAGAGTTGCCCATATTCAGTATAGACAATTGTTCCAGGCGCCCAAACATGTCCAGGATTTTCCCCGTGAATTCGAGTTTAAGTACCGTGAGGATACCAACCAAGCTCTGGTTGTGAAGATTAAGAGCCTGATTTTGTGGGTGTCTTGTGGGTGACATGTGACCCCAGTCAAATTGCACAGCTATCAAGAACATCATTGGGATCTATCTTAATGGAGCGTTTGAAATCGAGCAATACAGATGTATCTCCATTTGTGTCCGTCTGAGACAAACATACAAGCAATAAAATATAAGAAAGCCTATATATACATGTTTATCGACAAAACAGAGAACCGACCCAAGTCCCAACTACATGTAAGTATGTCTTGAAACTGAGGATTGCTAACATGCACACAATTTGCTTGCGCGTGTAAACTCCGTACGTGGAATTTCTATACTATAGTGAATAAAAGAAGCCATCACAATTAAGTCAGATTTGGGTGCCACTTTGTCTCATTTTGAACACATTTTTACACATTTTTACACATTTTCTTATGTACCTGCATTTCCTCAACATGGATGACATGGCTAATTAACCACACGACCACTTAATGAAGAAAATGTAAAGATGAATTAAAATGAAAAGAATCATTAAAATTATTATATATTAATAATAATAATATTGAAGGTGGTTTGAATCGTCTTAAATGAATAACTTAATTTATTTTATTATTGATTTTATTTAAAAAATATAACTTAAATAATAAGATTTTGTTTTAGTCTTAAATTTTATTTAAAAAAATCATAATGTAAAGAATATTAAAGGAATGGAGCAATATTTTAATGTACACATTATATTCTAAATAATTTACAATGATATAAAATATACTAACATAATTGAATGGTTTAAATTTTATTTTTAAACTTTAAACTTCATTTGCAAAAATATAATAAAATTGTTCTTATATTAGTAATATCTTATTTTAATATAAGAAGGCTTAAATATTAAATATATATTTTATTTGACATGAGATGTGTATACTTTTTGGTAGAACAAAGTACGCCTTTAAAAATAAGTTTTAGACCCCAATGTAACAGCAAAAATAATGCCAAGTCACCGTTTGTAATAAGCTTCTAATCAACGGCTCACCTGCATAATAGAGCTCCCCTAATTAGCCACTAATTTGGGGGCGCCGCCCAAATATGGCGGTGCCCTAAATATAAGTGAAGATGGATAATATACACGTGAGCAGGACAATATATGTGTGCATATGATATACACACAATTATGAACTTTTTAATTTAAAAAAAAAGATTATACACATTTACATTGGGCGGAATTAGGGACTGCCGTATTTAGGTGGCGCCCCTGAATTAGAGAATAATTAAGAGAGGGGCAGTATTATGCATTCTAGCTCAATCAACTAATCTTATCATTGTTCCGATGTATTATAACCACGATGCACGTTCTGCATGAAGTACATAGTGCAGTTATATCTACTAACTAGGATAAAAGAAATATCAAAGGTTAATAACTGTTAGACAAGAACTAGAGTGAATGAAATAACTGCTCAACTATATAATAATCTTACCCAAGAGCCGCGTGAATCGTTGAACGGCTGGGACGAAGCAGTGGTGTTAAACCAGTAGAAAATTTTGAATGTCCCGCATAATTGAGTTTCTGTTTATTTAAATACGGGTGTATAATATGTTTATTAATATAGAATTTTATTTATAAATTTATTTAGCATTAACATAAATATTATACTAATTTTTTAAATGGTATTAATAATATACCTGAATATGCCAATTGATAATGATCCAATTGTGTTTAATGTTTTGATTTAAAAGGAAAAAAATTGAAAAAATAAAACCAATTCAATTCAAGAATGCATATAGATTTTTTGGTCAACCATGTGTTACATTATGGTTGCCATACATAATAAACAGCACATGTAACTCTCTTCCTTTAAGCATCAAGTGGATATATATACACACGCGTGTGTTGTAAAGCTATGTGTGTTTATTTATGTGTAATATGATGGCTGAGTGTAAATACTTACAAATATATAACATAGTTTAGTGCCACAGTCACAATATATAAATAAATTCATTAATCAAGCTCAATGTAGCATGTACTTCAACATACAGACGTACCATGTAGAACGTGAACATTATCTTCTGATAATGTGAATTATTTGAAATATATCTATTCCTCCATGTAGTTATGTATTACAATGACACCCCTCCACCCCAACGCGCGCGCGCACACACACACATTCTATAATCAATTTAATATTCAAAATTAAAAAACTATTTATACATTACTTATTTAAACTTTATGTTTTACACATTGAATTTATTCATATATGCATAGTATAGGTGTGTGTGTATAATGTATGTATTATATTTTTTAAATATAGATAGAATATTATTAGTATTGTAAGATATGTATATTATATGTAAGATACTATATATACGCATGTGTATATACACACATGTGTAGTAACACATGGGTGGTGATCGGCCCTCATGTGTCAGTGCCACTGTCACATGTGTGCCACATGGCAGAAGGTCTCTTGTATATAAGTAGGGTTTTGTAGTTGAATAAAGTATCACATTCTGTACATATTTATTCTTTCATTGGTGGAGAAGTTGGGTATTCCTTCTCTTCCACCTTTTTCTTTCTTGTTTTCATGACAATGAATGTGGAGACAGCTTTTAATGTTATTACAATTGTTATTGATGCACAAACTAAGTTATTGGAGCGCTTTGTTGAGGGTCCGTCCTCTTCTTTCCCGCATGAGCCTCCTGCTGGGGGATCTGCTTATAATACTCCTTTGTCTTCTTCACAGGCCACAAATCCGAGGGTTTGACCTCAATCTTTTTGAGGTGATCCGAGAGATGATATATATCATTGGTTTGATCATTTTCAAGTTATTGTTCGTTACCATGGTTGGGATAAGGCATGTACTCTCAGAGAATTCCATACATGTTTGGAAGGCCTGCGCTCAAATGGTATAATGGATTGGCTACGGAGATTCAAGTCAATAGTAATCGGTTGATGGAATGCTTCAAACATACGTTTGGTAAAGTTGAGGACTCAAATGATGCTTTCCAACAACTGCATGCAATACGACAACATCTTGGTGAGTTTGTTATGCGATTCAGTATTAGGTTCAGGGATTTAGCTTGGGGTGCATATCCTAACATGCTTGAGCCTATTAAGCTTGGTATGTTATGGCCCGAACTCATTCAATTCATTCGGGCTCTTTGTCCAACCACATTGGAGAAGGCTTTTGCACTAGCTCAACAATTTGAGTTGGTGCTTGGTGAGGGCCATGGCCCCCTCGGGTTACCTACTCCTCCTTTTCAGCATGCTGATCCAATGAGGTTGATGTTGTTGTATATGTGCCCACATGACAAGCCCTTCATGGTCGACCTGGGGCCCACCCCATAGACCACCTCCACAAAATTCGTCCTGCACTTGCTCTAGTTCCTGCCTATGGTGGTCAAAATCCACGAATTCGTGATAGGAGGAATCAGAACAATGCAAGTCCCAATCAAGTTCATTGTTGGGCATGTTGGGCACCTAGACATACTTGGCAGGCATGTGATGTGTATCCTAAATGGCGTCCACCACATCCAGGCTGGTGGCCATATGTTCTGGATGGTGCGCCTGTGGCGGCCATTATGTCTGATGATGGGTTTCTAGATGACGAATCCTCTGTTACAAGTGGATATGTTGCGAAAAACCAGTAATCGTACGAGCGATGGAAAGATCCGTGCGATGGAGACTTCACCTCCATGCTTTTTTCACTATGTATATCAAGGATTGCAAGTTCTATTAGATCATTCAGTTTTCACATTTTCTACACGAGTGAATGATTTTTCAGTCACAGTGCTTGTACAGGATCCAGTATGTCTTCCATAACTACTTCTCTAGCGCATCTATGCTCATTACCCTTAAGACGTGCTGATAAGGTCTTGCACATTTTATATGGTAATGGGTAGTCTCGTGCAGTATCACAGTACACCTGTTTTATAACTCTTTAAAAGGCACCTGCTTAATTAGTGGGTGTGGGTTATGGACTTTAATGTCATAAGTAGCACTTGGAAGGCAACTTCCAAGTTGTATGCCATGTTACTTTATCTTATAGTTGTCTAGGTTACTTTACCATTCACTTCCAAGTTGGTTTGTTCTAGCTTACAAACCAAATCTTGTGAAAGTGGATCTTGTAATATCCTAAGTCTACACATTATTGAATTTATTTTCTTTTTTCTTTAAGGTGTATGAAATTGAGATAACACATGATTGAGAACACAACAACATCCATTGAGTTTTGACTTACGTGAAGATTCAATATCAGTTTCAACAATAGTGTTCAAGTGGGGAAAGACTTATGTTCAAATGTGCGTCTTTGATTTTTAAAAAAGGACCATATTGAAACATAAGAATGAACACTACATTCTGATTGTTAAACATAGAAAATCCTACAGACTAAATAGTGGAAGTGGTTGCCACTGACAAACCCGTAATAAGGGACTATCGGAATAAGAAAAAACAAAAATAGAGTACATCTCAGACTTCAGAAGGTCGAGAATGGGTAAAGATGGCAAGGTATGTAGCAGGTAGCAGTACTGCGAATCCCGTCACAGTGTTGAGAAAAGATTAGTATACATCAAAACAAAAGACGAGCAAGAGATATACGTATTGAGAGTGAAAAGAAACTTATATTATGTCTGCACACAGCACATAGTACAAAATTACAGTATACTTGGGATCCTATCCTAGTCCTAATCTGGTCTATTTATACCTGTACTCTTAGTCTCGTACTAGCAGTTATAGTAACTACCTCTTAACTTTATCCATTCAGTTAATGTAACTCCTTATCCTTATCCGGGCATGTTGTACTCCGCTTCAAACATCATATTGCAGTAGTGACTTACTTGTATTAATAATGTCTCGTACTCCAATATTTCCATCCGACTCTCGTTTTCCACAATATATACTTTTTTGATGTTTTTCCCATTATATTTGCCCATGAAATAAACACAACTAGGAATCTTTTACATGTCTAACTACGATCCTAACATCCCCCCAGACTGGAAGTGTTGCATCGCCCGATGCAACCTTATGATGTCCCCATTGTCCCCAAAAAGACGCAACCATGGTCTTGAGCTTTTGGTTCTCCTCACGTAGTTTGCATACTTCCTCTGTGTCATATGTGGTTGTGGCGGTTGTTGAGTTGAAATCACTCAGCTTGTCATGGATGTTGCGTACTTGTTCAGCTTGTGTGTGCACAATGTCCATGAGTACCTTGTGTTGTTTGTACATATGACGCGTGATGTTCGATTGTTCCTAGAGTTGCTTGTCGATAGCATTACAGTGGTCATGGGAGTTGCTGAGTGACAGTCGCCTCTCCTCGTTGAACCGCTACTTGCTGATGTGTTAGCTGACCTTCGAGAGTAGGATCATTTATTGGGTCTTGTGGTGGTAATCTGGGTGAAGCAATTTGATTGTGCGTGTGCTTTGAACCTCTGAGTGTGTCCCGCTCTTGTCGATCTGATGCGTGATGCCCCATTTGTTGTGGTTGGGAGTAGGGTTCTTGCTCCTTCCCTTTTCTCATGAATGTCGTTCTTGGCTTGCTATCTAGGTGTGGGTGAGGGTGAATGTGGTTCTTGATGTGTTTACTGAACAGCTGGATTCCATACGTGCTCTATCGTAGTTCGTACCTGCTGTTATGATGTGAGGAATACATGTGGTAGATAGAGGATGAGTTGACGGAGGTGATGGTATTACGGTGTCTCCATATGGATGTTGTCTGATGGTGTTGAGTCTTCACACTCCATGCGTGCTACGGAGGTTGATGCCAAGGGCATATTACGCATTTCTCCGAAGGTCTCCTCGTGGTAATGGTCTCATCTATAAGATTTGGTCATCTTCTTCCTCGTCTTCCACAAATTGGTAGGATTGTGTTTGTGGTTCTTCTGGTTTCTTTGCCTGTGATCGTGGTCGTTTCTTCTGCTTGGTGGTTGGTAGTGGTGCATCCAAATTATGAGTGTCGAAAATGTTATCTAGGTATTGTGAAGGGAGACCTAACCAAAACTCCATCCTTGTCGTCATTACCGGTGTACATGTTTGTGCTAAATCTGCGTGCATAATACAGAGTGCTGTTAGAATGTGATGAAGCATTGGAAATACGGTTGTCTCCTTATCCTTGCTTTTGGGATTGTGTAGAATTTGCAACTCGCATTGTAATCCCACTACGACTAGCTCCCCCCAATCCGGTGTTGTGTCCCTGTTCAGTTATATGATAGACGTACCCAATTTCCTTATTGAAGCCTGCTAGAGTTTTTTGAAAAGCAAATGCAGTGGTGATTGCCTTGATGCGGCTCTTATGGGGCTCCCGTAGGATAGATATTAGTGCTGCGTTGGTAGTTCTCTATTTTTGGAGAATCTGTGTTGTTGGTGTAGGTTTGAATGTATGTGTGGACTTGCGGAATTGGATCAAAAGAAGCCTACGGATCTAGGAATTCAAAGACATCCCTAATGAGCTTACTTGTGAAAGCGAATGCCCCACCGTGTAGTTGTAAGGCCTTGAGTTGTGGTGCATAAGCCTTAATCACTTGATCGACTAAACACTCACCTTGTTGGTCCAATCGTTTGTGAACAAATATGTCGTCATTGTATCCATTCTCGTATCTCCAAAATGAGTGTTGGTGCTGGACAAGTAACGTGGTACAAAACTGGTGAGAGTGGTACTATCGATTTGGTTTGAGATGCTGAATTCAGTGCTGTAGCGGAAGTGTTCGTTGTGTCGGTGAATTCCTCCATCGATTCCATTAGTGAATGGTGTATGAAAGAAGGAAATGAAGAAAAACCTGAAGGCTGTAAGGAAGAAGAGATCAAAGAGGAAATAGGAAACCCTAATGTGTGTATTCAGTTGGGTGATGTTGCCATTTTATGCTTGGTATATTTATGGAATGGCAGTGTTTTTGGGTAGTTCATGTGTTGATAACTGATTTTCTTGGTGTGTGAACGCCTTGGTTTTTGTAGATTTGACAAGAATATCTCATCATTGGATATTGTGTTTCACAGATTTCCCCACATCTTGGACTTCGGTTCTCCCTCGTGTGAACGATCCTGTTGATGTTTTCAGAAGATTCTGCTGACATCTACCTGCCATATCGGCACGTGTTTTCCATGTTTTGTTCCGACTTATTGTTGAGATCGTGTTCCGGGTCATTGTTCAATTCGTGTTCGCTTCTACTTTGCAATTCGTGTTCTGGCTTGCTGTGCAATTCGTATTCCGGGTCATTGTCAAGATTGTCCTCTGGCTTGTTGGAGGTATATTTTCATATGTGATTTATATTTGTTGTAAGTAGGACTCGTGTTGTATCATCCATAAGAGTGAGGATATTGTTAGCTTGTATATTCATAATAATATATGGTCCATACCATTTAGACTTGAACTTATGTCCGATAGGTCAGAGATTTCCTCGATAGTGCCATACCATTTCTCTGACTTGGAATACAGGTCATCGTTGTACTCTTTGGAGTCGATCGTGCCATGCCTTAATACGTGTTTGAATTGCTTGTATGTTGAAGACTGCTTGTTGTCTTTTCTCATCGAGCTTTTTCGAGTTGTAGCAATCGTTGTTTAATTTATTCTGGTTCCCCAATATTGTATTCGAGTGACATCTATAATGATGGTATGATATATTCAATAGGCGTAATGGCTTTTAATCCGTATGTTAGTTGAAATGGTGTAAACTTTGTTGCCACTTTATACGTAGTATGGTATGCCCATAATGTAGAAGCGAGTTTTTCGTCCCAGTTCTTACAATTCGTGTTCACTATCTTGGTTAATATGGTTTTTAATATTTTGTTGATAGCTTCTGCCTAACCATTGCCTTGTGGATAATATGCCGTGGAGACGTAATATTTCACTAAGTACTCATTACAAAGGACTTTGATGACATTGTTGACAAAATGAGTTCCCTGGTCATTGGTAAGTTCCATGGGAGCACCATACTACGATATTTTTGTAGATAAACTTGGCGACGCGTGTTGTGCGGCAATCTTATAATGCGATAGCTTCCGCCCATTTAGTAACATAATCTGTTAGTACCAGTATATATTGATTCCTCTTACTACTTTTAAGATTGATTGGTCCCATAAAATCCATTCCCCACTTCATAAATGAAGCTAATGGTTCTGTTGGATGTAGTGGCAGCTGGTTGGTGTTTGTTACATTTCAAACATTTTTGACAATATTCTATAGCATCTTTGAATAACGTGGGCCATCATAATCCGAACTGCAGAATTTTGTGTGTTGTTAACGCTCCTACAAAGTGTCCACCGTGTTTTCCTGAGTGAGCTTCTCATAATATGAGTTGAACTTCCTCGATTGGTACGCATCTCCTTAAGACTTCATCCCTTCCCCTCTTGTATAATATGCCTGATATCATGTAGTACGTCTTGGAACATAAGACGAGTTGTTTGCGTTGTTGTGTTGATGCATATTTGTCTAGTGCTAGTCCAGTAGTTAGAAAGTGTTCAATATCTTGTAGATGTCCTTGGTGGTAGTATCGTTCTGGTTGTTCTTGTTGTATTTGAAATAAACTTACATATGGTAATTCATCATTCACGCCCACATCGTCTTCTTCATGCGTAATACGGCTTAAAAAATTTGCTTGTTGGTGTAGTTTGCCTGGTTTATAAATGATCTGAAAGTTGAACTCTTGCAATAATAAGACCCAACGTACTAATCTTCCTTCTAGCTTGGTCTTGCTCAATAAATGTATAAGAGCTTGATGATCGACAATGAATTTGACCTTATTTTGCTAACAGATAATGTCAAAATTTCTTGGCTACATAGACCATTCTGAGTGCTTCCTTTGTGTTAATATGCATCCGATGGCGTATGACGATGCGTCTACTTGTACATGAAATTCTTGTTTCCAATTTGGTCTAGCTAGTATGGAAGCCTTCATTAATGCTTGTTTCAACGTGTGAAAGCTCTGTTCGCATTGCGAGTCCCATATGAAAGCTTGTCCTTTCCTTAAGAGCATAGTTAATGGTTTCACTATTGTTGCATAGTTTTTAATAAAATGCCGATGATATCCCATCTTGCAAACAAAGAGAGTAGGTTTAGGATAACAACCTTATTAAGGCCAAACTCACTAGGTTAAGTGTCATATTAGCGGATGTTATTAGATAATGGCCCCACTTTCATTACAGAGGTATTCTGAGTGTTGTGTGAGAGGTTAGGGGAAAAACACTCATTTGCCTCTCCATATCATCCACAAACTGATGGTTTGGTGGAGCGATTGAATCGAACCTTCAAGGGTATGATCTCGAAGTATGTGAACTTCAATCACACTGACTGGGATTGCTATTTGCGATGCTTGAGATTTGTTTATGTAACAGGCATTCAGAGTTGGATTGGTATCTCTCCATTCAAGGCATTATATGAATATGATCCTAAGTTGCCTAGTGAATTGGGGTTATCATCGAATCTGCCACATGCCAAGGATGCAAAGATGTGGGCTCAACATTTGGATGTTGTCTTACCTCTTCTGTGTGCAGAGTCTACTGAACATCTTGGTCGAGCTCAAATACGGCACCAATCTTCTTACAATGCACGACATCAAATTCCACTAGATTATGTTGACGGTGACTTAGTATTGGTATGTTTTCCCAAGTTGACTGCACCTAGGCTTGCAACTGGTTTAATACATAAGTGGCTTGGTCCTTACCAAGTACTCCGAAAGGTTGGTCTTCAGGTATATCAAGTACAGTTAGTGGGATCTCATTAGGTTGAGATAGTTCACGTAGTTCGAATGAAACAATTTGTCGTTCGAGACTCGTCGAGTACATTCGGTTATACCTTAGATGAGCCAGCTCACACGGATCTAGGACCATCAGATCCATCACCATCTACACAGTCGCATAGGGGAGGATAATGTAAGATACTGTATATACGCATGTGTATACACACACATGCATAGTGACACATGGGTGGTGATCTGGCCCCCATGTGTTAGTGCCACGTGGCAGAAGATCTCCTATATATAAGCAGGGTTTTGTAGCTGAATAAAGTATCACATTCTGTGCATATTTATTTATTCTTATGAGAGTGTTTATTAAGGAAATCTTATGGGAGACTGAAATATCTTAATGTATCTTATATTATACTATTTAAACAAGTGATGAGATATATCAATGTATATCTGAATATGGTTTAGGTTTTATGTTGGCATTAAATTTTATTTGAAAGACTATAAGTGGGATAGAAATTAAAATATATTATGTCTCGTATTGGATTATTTAGATTATTTTAGTCTTACAATCCCTTAAGAAAATTAATTAATAAAAACAAATTAACTTAACAATATTTTATATTTGAGATGGGAACCAATCGAAATGAATAGATTTATTTAAACCTCACATTTTACTTAAGAAATTTAATTATATTAAACTAAAAATATACTCATTTAGTAATGTTTAAAATAAAAGATATTTTAAGGATATATTTCATTTATTAAATGCTTAATATTGATATGACATATATATATGTGCCTGTGTGAGTGTATGTGTATTTATTTAAATTATGTGTTAAAGCTGCCTCAAATAGTTTACCACATAAATTATTAATATAAATGTTTTTTTGATCACATGTATCTTTAAACGTATAAAGTGTGTGTATTTAAATTGAATGAAGTTATTCTCCATCATTTGAAAGTTTTAAAATAAATATATAAATGTAACACATTTATAAATATTATTGCAATTACCTGTGAAACATGAGCTTGTTCTAATTTATAGCTGTGAAATCAAGATGTTTAGCTATTATAACTATAATTATCTAAACATAATCTCAATATTTTGAAATAAGTCCTTCATACTATGTTGCACTTATATATTGAATATAGTATTAGATTTTAATTATACCAATCCAGAAAATTCACTAACTTGTTATTTATTTAATCATAACTAAATAGACAGCACACAAATATAGACTAAAGCAGAAACAATTGCTAACATATAAGAATCATGGGCATGTTGTGCTAAAACCAGGTCCACCAAAGAAAAAGGTGTTCTCGTACACCGAGCTCTTAACAATGTCGTAACACTCAGCCTTACTAGCAAAAGTTCCCATTTTATGTGGCACCTTCAAACCTCCATCTAAATCCATTACTTTCAAATTTGTGAGGAAACTTGCATGCTTATAACCAGCTTGTGCATATGCACCACTCCCCATTTGAGTTGTTGTGTGCCTGTTATATTGTCTACTGTTTACTACTTCACCTCCCCAGTTTATTTCATTTGCAGACTGTGCTAACCAAGTGAATATTTGTTTTGGCCAATACCCAATAACTTCCTTTCCATAAGAAAGCCACCAAGAACCATCCTACAAGTAAATCATCGTAAGCACACAACACATCACAAGAAAATATATATATACCTTAAAATAAATGAGTAAAGTAATGTCATATTGAGTGCCAGTGGAAGTGGACACAGGACCGACTGTACCACCAAGTACTATTTTATTGCTCACTTGCACAAAAGCTGGGCATTCCACATTGAAGCAGCCAGTTTGTTGGTACGCGTCTCTCTGGAGAGATAACAATATATGTATGTTCACTCACAAAATCTAGTACTATGGAGGTAACACTTACAGTCCAGTAAATAAAGAGTCTAGCTTTAGCATCTCCATACTTGTTAGGGTACACCTGCCATATACATATATACATACTTCTTTAATGCATAAAAATGCAAGGTTTTAAATCTCTAATACAATTATGTAGGTTTTATAACATAATATTATTTACCTGCCAGCCAGCTTCTACAGTGTTTAAGTCAGATTTCTCATAACTTCCAGCTTGAATCCATATTTGTGCAAGGCTAAACTCATTTGCACCTTCCACTGTAGGATCCCAAATATTTAGAGTTCCTTGAGCACCATGGAAATTACCATCAACATATACAGTTGCCCACTGCGGAAAGAAGAACCATGGTTTTAATTATGAAAGTTTAATAATGTGCTTCTAACAATGAATCACAATATGTAGTGTGTGTATGTGAGCACTACATTAATAACAATTACAATGTATGCATGCGTTTGAAAGAGGAGATGAACGTGCACTACATGCTGATTATGTAAGTAAACTATACCTCATGGTCGTTTCGAGACAGAAGAGAGTGATTGGATCTCAACGGAAAATAAGGATCTTTACGACTGTATCTACCATTAACACCACTCACGCTGGACTCAAGTGTCCTACGTATGGGTACTGTTCCTTGGGGACAAATGTCGCTTGTTTGGTACCATCCTTGTTCAATCACATTTCCTTTATGGTTTTTAAGCAACTTTTGAAGCTCCATAGGTGGAACCTAATAAAACATGGTAACTCTATGTTAAAAAACAAAAACCATTCACACATTCTCTACAATGGACATGTATAATAATATATATATATATATATATATATATATATATATATATATATAATATATATATATTATATATATATATATAGTTCAAGTTCAAGCTTTGTAGACTTCATTACCTGAATGGTTGAGTTTTTCAACATTGGGTGATCAAAAGCTGGTTGTTTTGTGATTGGGATGCAATCTATGATATCCCCATCTGGACTCTAGCAACATAAAAATCGTGAGAAAAGAAATAACAACCAACTCCAATGTTCATAACTGTATTACCTGAATGGTCTTAGTGGCATGCTTCAGAACACGTGTTGTGTTCTCACCATCCTCTTCAGCTATTGTCCCGGGCACTACACAACCTAAAAACCACAATAGTTGCATATTACATCCACTATATGATATAAAAGACATCTAGAAAATAAGCAAAATCTATATGCATATACACAATATATATATAGAGAGAGATAAAGAGAGAGAGCCGAGGGTTGCGGTGGATGGATTTCATGCAACAAATTACATATAGTGTCATAAAAGAGACGAGTGAGAACAAAGATAACGCATTTCACAAATTAAGTATCAAATTACTTATAATCAAATAAAGAGAGAGCACTAAAGGGTTAACACTCTTTACAAAATCACATAAAATAAAATACAGAGAAGAAAAAAGAAAAGAAAAATATAAAATTTGTAGAAATCAAATGAGAGAGAGATGTTCGGAAACAAATTACACACAATCTTATAGGAAACCAGTAAGAAAAAAATAATACATTTTCTAAATCAAGTATCAAATCAATCAAACATCAAATTACATACAATCAGATATCGAGAAAGCAAAGAAGAGTCAATTTCTACCAAACCAAATCACATACAATAAAAAAAAAGGGAATTAGGAGAGAGAAAAGCGATAGAGTTACCAGTTAAGCAGATAACGAGGAGTAGAAACAGTGCCCCCAAAGTCATGGGAATCACAGATCTTGCCATTGTTGGGCGCACACAGTCTCCAAGCAAAGGAAACCTAGGGTTAGAAATCTCAATTTATACCATGAAGGCATTTTATATTATGGACACATGGTTGTTCATGCAACAAAATATAGGATAGTAATATATTTGTTACCCCAATAGAAGTAATTTAAAATTATGGTTTTAACCCACCAAACATTATTTAACCTTAAATATTTATAAATGGTTTAGATATTTATCTTGCAACTCTCTCACACCAAATCAAAAATCATGTGCATATATAATTTGGTTGAAATACCTTACAATACAGCTATATAGTTATTATATTTATTATAATATAATGCTAATCTTAATAATTATATATATATAGTTATATATTATTACATCTATTTATTATTAACATAAGTTTTATACTAATTATTCTCAATGATATTAATAATATACGTGAGTATGCGAATTGATAATCATCCACTTGTGCTTAATGCTTGGATTTAGAAGGAAAAAAAAAACTAATTCAAATTAAGGATGCATACATACTTTCTGGTCAACCCATATGTTACATTATGGTTGCCATATATAATCAACAACATAAAGGGTCCAACTTGGGGATAAACTCACATGTTAAGGATTATTAAATAATTAAACCCAAGTACAAGTAAACTTGGTCTAATTTAAGGATAAACTCACCAAATTAAAAAATAATAACTCATATTTGAAGTTTGACACGATGGTTTGAGTTATAACTAAGTCTTGCAAACAAAGAGAGTAGGTTTAGGATAACAACCTTATTAAGGCCAAACTCACCAAGTTAAGTGTCATAGATTTTATTATGACTTGACCCTTTACTCTAAAGGTTGACTGATTGTACTATGTGATAAGCCCTAAGTGAAGAGTTTTCAAGATGGAAGTGCTAGCTTTGCCCAGAGTTTTTTGCAAATGCCTAATGAGACTCGACCGGATCATCACTAAATACCCAAGTGCACTAAATGGGCATGTTTGTTTTACCCAATTTTGACATCCCAATTAAGCTTTTGGGTTAATGTAGATGAGGTTAGAAACACCCCTCAGATTGACCTAGCACTAGGGTTGCCCTAACCCAGGTTTAGGTGTAGGAGTTAGGTTAAACGTAAGCTCATCTAATTAACTAAGGGGCTAGAATTCTGTGCCAACCCATTTACACATATAGGAAAAGAGGAAGGGGGTTTCCATCACATAAATAAGGTAGAGTATGTAACAGGAGAGTTCTTAGGTTCCTGACAAGAGCTTGTTATTCTTTTACCGATGCAAGCTCTAACTTGTATCGTTAAGGCACAACCCTTTATTGTGCAACCTCAACTTTCAAACAATAGGGGTACATCCCACCTTCGGGGTAATTTACTTTTAATGTTGGCAAATCCATGCCTGGAAGGTCTTATCAAATTGCATGTTCAAAAGGGCAGCTTGTCTCCAGCCTCCTCCACATCAAGCTAGGTGGCATTCACATCTAAACAACGCACATTTGTGTCCTTGTCCAACTGTGGGCATGGGATCTTGACTGACAAGTTCTCGTTACCCAGTTTCTTAAGGATTCACTAAGGGATTTTAGAGTTGGCATGTAAGAGCCACATTTGTGGCACTTGGTGCAACTCTTGAATCTAAGGGGCTATGGCATGGTAGCCCATGTTGTGGAAGGCAGTGTCACATGAAGATGTGTCACTAGGCTAGGGATGACACAGTACAACGCTCAAGACACACCCTTTGAGGTTGTGTCATGGGTTTACTACCAAGAGGTTGGATACTCTACCTAACATGCATGTTTGTGCTCGAACTAGGGTGCTAAGCCTTGGGCATAAGCTTAAGATAGGTTAGGTCTCATAACTAGG
>PUQB01000793.1:0-43722 GCA_003024785.1 Selaginella tamariscina | reverse complement strand
GGCATTGGACTCCAGAGTGCCAACGTGCGTTTGTCAAACTCAAAGAGGCTATCTCTTCTGAGCCAATTTTGCAGTTGCCCATCTTTGAAGATCCCTTTGAAGTAGAATGTGACGCTTTCGACTTTGCAATTGGTGGTGTTTGCAACAGAAAAGGACATCCAGTGTTCTTTTTCTCGAAGAAGTTAGATGCCGCGCAAAACTTGATGGCCCACTCGCGAAAAGGAGATGTATGCTATTGTTGCTTCCTTGGAGTATTGGCGTCATTATCTTCCAAGTCATGG
This sequence comes from Selaginella tamariscina, assembly GCA_003024785.1. Classification (NCBI taxonomy): domain Eukaryota; kingdom Viridiplantae; phylum Streptophyta; class Lycopodiopsida; order Selaginellales; family Selaginellaceae; genus Selaginella; species Selaginella tamariscina. The sequence goes on along the minus strand of PUQB01000793.1, from coordinate 43,441 downwards.
TACTGTGGTTGGACAGATAGTGTAACTCTAAGGTATTTTGAAACGCAGTCGAAGCTATCACCGAAGTATGCTAAATGGCAGCAGAAGTTGGCACGATTTTAGTCTGAAATCAAACATAAAGTGGGAAAGGACAATGTGGTAGCTGATGCACTCAGTAGGAAGGGTCATCTGCGAATTATGTCAGCACCCATTTCAACTTTAGTGGATGAATTTGTGACAGCGTATCCTCAGGACAAGTTTCTAAGGAGGCTTTGAGCCTGGTGGCAAAGAGGAAACAAGTTCATCAGTTACGAAGAGATGGTAATGTTCCAGCAGGAATAGAAAGTCGAATGGATGCACTCAAACAGGCGCATTTTGCGGTACGGGATGGAGTTCTTTATTATAAAGAAAAGAGACTCTATGTTCCAGAAGGGACATGGAGGGAGAGGCTGTTAAGAGAGCATCACGATGTTCCTTTGGCAGGACATGGTGGAAGGCATAAGATGTTGGCTTTGTTGAAGCAGGGATTTTATTGGCTGGGTATATAGATGATGTTGCCAAATATGTCAAGACATGCCCCATGTCAACAAGTAAAGAGCCGGTCGCAAAAATGAGCTGGGAAGTTGCAGTGTATACCGATTCCAGAGCGGCCATTTCAAAGTGTTACTTTTGGACTTTATCATGGGATTGCCAAAATCTTGTGGTTTTTAATGCGCTCATGGTGGTAGTCGATCGGTTTTCAAAGGTTGTTTCATTTCATTCCAACTGTAGAGACAGTGAAATGCAATTCAAGCAGCGAAGTTGTTCTTCCACGAAGTCATAAAGTGTGTGGACTATCGGAAACCATGATCTCAAATCGGGATCCTCAGTTTACGGGAAAGTTTTGGGGGACACTGTTTAAACGTTTGGTACAATGCTCAAGTTCAGTACAGCCTTACCATCCACAAACTGATGGTCAAACAGGAGAGGGTGAACCGACAAGTCGAGGACTATCTCAGATGCTATGTTCAAGTGATCAACTTGATTGGGCTGAACACTTGGATATGGCTGAGATATGTTACAATAACTCGACACACACTACAATCGGATGTAGCCCGATGGAGGTGTTAACTGGGAATAAGGGTGGTATTCCTCAGAGTATGGTGTTACCGAAAGACGATAGCAATCGAGTTCCATCTGTAGCAGAGTTCACGGGACAATTGTATCGAACATGGGAAGCTGCTCGTCAAGCGATGGCTGCAGCACAGGAAAGGTATCGTCAGCAGTACGATAAACATCGGCGGGATGTAGAGTATCAGGTTGGGGAGATGGTATTGTTGAGTACCAGAATCCTAAAGGTTCCAACAACTCTTCGAAGAAGTTTCTATCGTACTACATAGGCCCATCAAGGTGGTGAAGCGAGTAGGGAAAGTGGCTTATGGGTTAGATCTTCCTCTAGAGTTGGGAACAATACACAATGTGTTTCATGTCAACTTGCTTGAGCCATTCCACAAGGATAAGAAACATCCACATAGATATCATAATTTACGTCCGCTTCCAGAGTTAGTTGGTGAGGAGAAAGAATTTGAAGTTGAGGCGATATTAAAGGGGCGAAACATTCATGGACGGCGAAAAACGTAAACGTGAATATCTTGTTAAGTGGAAAGGGTACCCGGCATGTGAGTCGACATGGGAACCATTGGAGAATCTGCAGAATGCGATGGAGTTGGTGAATGAGTTTGAGACAAGGTCTCAAACTGATTAAGAAATAAAGTTATTTCTTCTTAATCTAGGGGCCGACAGACAACCTTAACTAGAGGCCTCCAATATAAATTCTAGTTAACTTAAAGAAATTAACTAACTTGTTGTCTGTGTCGGGTGACAGACTTTGCAGACGTGCAAAAGGTCTCCAAGTGACTTCTTGTCGCAGGTGGTGCCTCCGGCAGCTGAGTTGTTGCTCAGTGAATGACGATTCTGAAGTACTTGGCTTCGCATAATGCAAGGGGGGTAATAAAACTTGTGAACTTTTTGGCTGACTCCGCATAGAGTGATTAGTGTTAGTTTTCAGTTAATTTTTCCTAAACCTAGTCTAGTCTTGGAGTTAGACGTCAACGAGGACGTTGACATTTTCAAAGGCGGGGGAGTGTGTCATAGTTTTTACTATGACTCGACCCTTTACTTTGGGGTTTGACTGTTGTTACTTACTGAGTTGTGTGATGAACACCCTAGATGTAGTAGGAAACAGGCCCGTTTAGTGCACTTGGGTATCTAGTGATGGTCCGGCCGGGTGTCATTAGGTATTTGTAGGAAACTCTAGGTGAAGCTAGAACTTACCTTCTAGAAACTCTCCCCAGTTTGACGTTCCAGGATGGGGTTTTTTCCAAAGTATAGCTTGTCAAAATAAGGGTTAGGGACACGCCTAGGGTTGACCTAACCCTAGGGTTTCCTTAACCCCACGTCCTAAACCCCCCCCCCTAGGGGTTAGGTTTAGATTAGGTTAGGACAACCATTTCTCTAAGGGCTGGCATTTCTGTGCCAGCCCACTTACTCATTTAGGTAAACAGGGGGGGGGGTCCGTCACATAAATAAGGTAGAGTATATATAGTGAGGCTTCCCTGGGTTCAAGAGAGAGCTCGTTAACCTCCTACCGATGCAAGCTAAGCTTTGTGTCGTCAAGATGCAACCCTCCATGTGCTGCCCAAACTTCCACACGATAGGGGAACCCACCCTAGGGTTAGACTATCCTTATCGTTGGCAGGATCTTGCCTTTTGAGATAGGGGCACGTCACTTCCAAGGAGTTAGTCAGATTCCTTGGTCCAAAAACCTGCCCGCAAGCTCAAAGACATTGCTCGAGTTCACGTTCCGCAAAACTACTGGTTGAGGCCTTGCTCCGGCCGCCTCAACCACGCCAAGCTAGAAACGACACCTAAAGCTCGGCTAGTCTGTGTATCCTAATTAACAAGGTGAGTCTCGTTTGTGGACTTAGTCAGCTAGGGGTTTGACTTCCTAAGGCTTGGGTTCCTAATACGGGTTACTTTACCAGGTTCTGTGGGGTTTCCAAGAGAGGGGATTCCAGGGTTGGCACCTGGCAAGCCGCCTTTGTGGCACCAGGTAAAAACTCTGACATGCAATGTTAGGATGAATGTGTAAGAACAATTCTTTGCCAAGTTGTCTGTAGCCAACTGTGAACGGATGTCCTGTAGGAGTGTTGAATTTACTGGAGCCTGATGAACCTGTAATGCCGCAAGCCGGAAATGATCAGGACCCAACAACACTTGTCTTTGACATCATATGCAGGATCGCCCGGGATCGGTGCAAGGTAAGAGCCCTAGACAATGCGTCCGCCTTGCCATTCCGAAAAACCAGGCCTAGAGACGATGACAAAATCAAACGTGATAGGAACTCCGCCCACCTAGCCTATCGCCGACTGAGAACTCAAGTCATTTAAAAATACTCCAGGTTCTTGTGATTCGTAAGGACTTGTACAGGATGTTAGCACCTTCCAGGAAAATGCCACCACTCCTCGAATGAATCCACAATGGCCTTGAGTTCCTTGTCATGAATTCTGTTAATTGATCTCCGCTAAAAGGAACTTACGAGAGTGAAAAGCTAAAGGATGAAGCAACTTGTCTTCTCCAACTTGTGATAAGACGGATCCTACTGCAAAATCCGAGGCATCTGCTTCACCGAAGAAAGGACGAGAAGGGTCAGGATGTGCTAAAATCGGAGCTGTCATGAAGCATCAGTAAGTGTTATGAATGCATGTTCCGCCTTGTCGGACCAAGAGAAAACTCCCTGCGTGCTTGGTGAGTTCTATGAGTGGAAGTACACGCTTGGAGAAGTCCTATATGAACCGCCTATAGAAGTTTGCATAGCCAAGGAAACATTGTACATCTCGTACAGACTTGAGCCTCTCCCACTCCACAATGGTCTTCACCTTGTGCATGTCCAAGCATGAGAGACGATGTAGCCCAAGAACTCCACAGAATCCCTGTCGAAAAAACACTTCTCCAACTTTGCGTATAGGCCATGCTCGCGAAGCCGCTGTAAACTAATCGTACGTGCTTGTCATGTGCCGCCTGGTCTTTAGAGAAAATCAAAACGTCATCGAGGTAGATCACCACAAAACTGGTCCAAGAAGTCACGAAAGATGTCATTCACCATGTGTTGGAACACAACTAGGGCATTGGTAAGGCCGAAAGGCATCACCGTGTACTCGAAGTGTCCATACTTTGTACGAAAGGCAGTCTTTCACTCATCACCTGGATGAATCCGTACAAGGTTGTAGGCCCCTCGTAAGTCGATCTTCGTGAACACTTTGCTCCTCGCAGCCGATCGAGAAGTTCCGAGATCAATGGCAAACAGGTACCGATTTCGAATGGTGACTTGATTCAAACCCTGTAGTCCAGAACCAAACATAAACCCCCATCCTTCTTCTTGACAAAGAAGATAGGTGCTCCTGCAAGGGACTTTGAGTGACGAATGAAGCCGGATGCCAAGTTGTCCTCAATGTACTGACAAAGAACCTCCAACTTTGTGGGTGACAGTGCATAAATCAATCCGAACGGTGGAGTTTTTCCTTCCGCAAGATCAATAGGACAGTCATAGGACCTATGAACAGGAAGAATTGCAGCCTTGTGCTTGTCAAAAAACATTCTGAAAGGAGTGATACTTGGATGGTAGGGAAGAAGGAGGAAAGGAGAAGGAGAGGGAGATTGAAAAACATGAGAGTTAGACACAGGAAAGGTAGAAGAGGACGTAGGAGTTACTTGAAGGCAAAAAGGTAGGAAAAGCAAGATCAGTAGCAAGTTCATGCATGGTATGGTAAGAACTCGGAGAGGAGAAGGAGGGAGCTGTGATTGAAAAAGAGAGGATCTTGGGGGGTGGAACATAAGCAGAGTAACAGAAAGAGACAGAATTAGGAAAAACCTATGTGGATGTTGACGAGTGTACAGGATTAGAAGAATCTTGTACAGGAGTCTATGGTTGCGCAGGAGTGGGGAAAACCTGCGAGTGTGCTGACAACCAACAGGAGGTGAATCTTGTTGAGGAACCTTCGACACTGATACAGGGTTGGAAGAACCCTGTATAGGAGACCGCAAACTTACAGGAGTGGAGAGAGCCTGCGGATGTGCTGAGGAACAGACATGAGGTGAATCCTGACAAGGAGGAGTCCCCAACACTGATACAGGAATCGGCACGGTCAATCCTGTAGCTTGTACTGCCTCAGATACTAAGGATATATCCTGCACGCAGGAAGGTACAAGATTGATCCTGGTTGCTGAAGAGGAAAACATGAGCGTCCTAGACCTCTAGTCGATCTGCGGATTTGCAACAACGAACCATGCCATGCCCAAAATAATGGGAGTCGACCGAGTCTTGATCAAGTTGAAGGAAATTGAAAAATTGAATGTGCCATGACTGCAAAGAGAGGTTCGGTAACATGGGTAACTGCACAAGAAGCAATTAGATGCCCATCGGCCACCTCTATAGGAACTGCACGCTTCAACTTCACCACCGAAATGCCATGTTGAGTTGCAAAAAATGTCATCCATGAAGCATGCATTTGCACCAGTGTCTAACAAGGCAAACTCCTTGAGCTTTCGATCGTTGAGGCGAATGTGTACAGGAAACTTGAGTGATGGAATGGTATGAGAGCCTGCACCTATGTCCAACTTTGCGGCTCCTAGACGAAGTGGACATTGAAGTTTTCCGACTGAACTTCAATTTCAACTTCACGTGTCTTGAACTTCCTGACTTTAATAAGACATTCTGCCACCTTATGTCCTGCTTCATCACAATACAAGCATAGGTTCTTATTGCGGCGACGTTGCTTCTTAGCAGCGGAAAGAGAGCCACGTTTGGATTTCTCAACCTCCATAGGAACTATTCCGCAGGAACATGTACCACAGCTGCAGGATTGGTTTGCAGGAACTGCTGATGGAATCTTTCTTGACGACACTCGAACAAACGGTTATCGCAACGAACAGCTTGTTGCATGATCTCCGCTAATGTTTGGGCATCCGGTAACTTAAGGAGAAGGTCCTTCATGTCATCCCTCAACCCAAAACGGAAGTGTTCGATCAATACAGTCTCATCCCATGGAATGTTCGTGCAAAGTTGCTGAAATTCGAATGCATATACGGAAGCTGGTCGAGATCCTTGAGTGAGCTTCCGTAACTTCGTGCATGCAGAACGGTACTTATCAGGATCTCCAAAGCATGCTTCAAAGGCAGCCATGAAACCTTCAAAGTCTTCCATCAATGGGTCGTCACTTTCCAGCAAGGGGGCAACCCAAGCCCATGGAGACCCACTTAGTAAGGATGCCAAAAGGCCAACCTTTTGTGCATCAGTCGAGTAGCGGCGTGGTTGCATGTGGATCAAGAGCCGGATCTGATTCAGGAAACTTTGGAAATCGGCACGATTGCCACTGAACTTTTCTGGCATGCTAACCTTCGGCTTCGAAGAAAAGTTCGATGAAGAGGGAACCACCGATGCTGAGAGAGAGCCTTTGCAGCAGCCCTGGAGGATGCATCAGCAGCTGCATGTGCCGCATTGGTGGAACCTTGTAGATCGGTGACCACTTGGTGCAAAGTGGCCAACTCATGAAGCAACATTTGGTGCTCGCGTTGAAAGCGCTCAAAATCAGCCATGATCTTTGAAAGAAAAGGAGGAAAACGAAGGAAAAGAATCAAGGAAAGAAAAAAAAAAGTAGTTGAAAAACGGAGAGCTATGAAAGCAGTTATTATCAAATTGTCAAGCCACGATCCATGAACCAGGAAGAGAACAGGATTTTAAGAACATGAAGGCTTGACTTAGGAGCAGGACAGAGAGTAGGATAAGAACTAGGAACTCAGGAGCAAGATAGGAACTGGATAGGATCCGGAAGCAAGATAGGAACAGGATAGGATCCGGGAGCAAGATAGGAACAGGATAAGATCCGGGAGCAAGACAGGAAGATGCAGGACAGGATCCATGAATAAGACAGGTACAAGACAGGATCCAGGAGTGAGACAGGAGTAGGACAGGATCCAGGAGCGAGATAGGAGCAAGACAGGATCCAGGAGCGAGACAAGGAAAGAACAAGAAGCAAGGAACAAGACAAGAACAAGACAAGACAAGATTGATCGTAGTAAGCTGGTGTTGATAGTAACTGATTGTACAACAATTAGGTCGGAGCTTTTATGCTCACAACTCCAAGAGCTAATCTAGGCATGAGTGTTAAAAGTGGTTGCATGCTGTAAAGTGGCTGCATGCATGCAGAGGCTAAGATGAGTCCACATGTCCCTTATCCTCTAGGCATATCCTGTGGTATATCCTATAGGAATATCCTGCGACCGTATCCTGTATCTTGAATCCCTATAGGAATATTCTATAGGAATATCCTGCAACCCGTATCTTATATCCGGAATCCTATATCCTGTATCGAGTTTGTGACAGCACATCCTTGGGCCATTCCCTCAGCCGTCAACCCTATAGTGTTGGCGGTATATGGTGACCTTGCTCTTTGTTGCGGTTAGCTTCTACTTTTGGGAGGCAATGATCGCATCCCGTAGTGTGGTCACTTTTCGTAGCCTCACTCGAACCCTCCTTGTTGCTCTTGAATCTGCTTAAGCTGGACCTCCAACTCCTAAGTCCGCTCTCACGAGCATTGCAACTTCTGTTCCCTTACTGCGAGGAGTTGAGCCTGTAGTTGGGTGTGCACTTCTAACTCCATGGTGGTCTGCGACCTCCCATAGTTAGACCCCCTCAAGAAGTTGTTCTGAATACCCTCTTGCCTCCTTTTCAGCGGTCTAGTAGTGGTCTGTGAGCTTCGTTATTATAGCATTGTGTTCTGTGGACACTCCGTGGAGGTCCAAGTCATTGTATATTGCTACTGCCTTCCTGATCCGATTGAAGGCCTTGGATAGTTCAAGATGCGTTGTGGTGGCCTATAGCCCCTTGGTGTTGTAGTGCTGGTAAGCTCTGCCCAGCACACTGCCTATATCTCCCTTGCTACCCAAGTTGGTGGCCTATGATGGATCAACTAGACACTCTTCCGGGCCCTATGGCCCTTGCAATGGTGGTATTCCGGAGGCTACCAGAACTGCCAGTGTGGCTTCCATGACTGGGCCCTTCGATCCTTTCCCCGTGGTTCCCTTCCCTCGGCCTGCTCTAGCATGGAGTCTTCTCTTGCCCGTTTCCATAATGACTCTAGCGCAGCCAACTGCTTTTCTTTGTTCGTTTGACTGGTGTCTACCTGCTCTCTTCCCAACCTCCGGTGGTGTCCGAATGGAACTGTGCCGGTAGGGGGATTGGAGTTTGGCTAATGACCCAGGCGAGCATCATGCTAAGGTGCCAGCTGTGGTGAGCCTCCATCTGGTCCCCTTTCGGATCCCGTTGATGCCTCAAGTTAGGGTTGGGATCATATAGTGCCTAAGGTAGTCTACCCAGTCCATGGCAACTCCTTCCTAGGCGCTACACAAGGTGTTTGCTAGTCATGTGGCGACGCGCTCTCCTTTCTTCTAGTGAACATGAAAGTTGTGAGCACCATGAACTCGTCCACGTTGTCCCCTTCTTGTATGGAAAGTCTGGACATTGCTATCTCATCTCGGTTAGCGGGGAACCACTGGCATTTAGGCTCCTCTAGCTCTTTCAGGGGTACGCCGTCCTCTGGTAGACTAAACATGGCGGCTAGCTAGTTCAGGTCAATGCAGAAGTATGTTCAGCCACCCAATCTGAATCATAAATCCACTCGCTTGGTTTTCCTCGTCTCCAACTGTACCGTCTTGATGAATGACTGGCTCGCTTAGCGAATTTGGGCTTTTCCATTTCTCCCTAGGGCCTTGTAGAGTTTGAGTAGCCGCACCTGCTTTTGAACCCTCCGGACATCGAGTCGGTTGATCAATTCCTTAAACCTAGAGAACCTAGAGCCACAAGTTCCACATAGCACTTGGACCTACCGAACGACCACCGGCTTGTTCTGCTCGGTCCACTCCATCCTCCTGATGCTGGGAGTAGTCGGACTATCCTGCGGGGGAGTGAGCATGCCCTCATTCACCCCTGTTGTCCCTGTTAGGATGGTGCCAATGTGGCGGCCTACCTCATCTGATACAACCAACGCGTCTACCCATGTGCCATAATAGGGTGTTAATGGCGCCACTTGCCATTATTACCTTGTTTTACATGCTCACGCGTGTGGTCCACCCCTACAACTTTGACTCATAGCCATATCTTGACAACTATGACTCCTAGTCATATCTCGGCAACTCTGACTCCTGGTAGTATCTTTGCAACTCTAACTGTCATAATTTTTACTATGACTCAACCCTTTACTTTGGGGTTTGACTATTGTTACCTACCGAGCTGTGTGATGAACCCTAGATGTAGTAGGAAACAAGCACACTTGGGTATCTGGTGATGGTCCGACCGGGTGTCATTAGGTATTTACATGAAACTTTAGGTAAAGTTAGAACTTACCTTCTAAAAAAGCTCTCCCCTGGTTTAATGTTCCAAGATAGGTTTTCTATAAAAGTATAGCTTGTCAAAAAAGGCCCAGGGGTTAGGTTTAGGGTTAGGTTAGGCAACACATTTTCATTAAAGGCTAGCATTTTCGTGCCAACCCACTTACTCATTTAGGAAAAAGGGGGGGGGGGGGGGGGGCTTCGTCACATAATTAAGGTAGAGTATATGTAGGAGAGCTCCTGGGTTCATGATTGAGTTTGTTGCTCTTCTGCTGATGCAAGCTTTAACTTGTGTTGTTAAGGTACAACCCTCTTTTGTGCCTCCCTAACTTCTAGATAACAGGGGTACGTCCCACCTTCGGGGTAGCTTACCCTTAATGTTGGTGAATCCATGCTTGGGAGGTCTTGTCAGACTACACGTTACAAGAGAGGCTTGTCTCCAACCTCCTCCTCCATGTCAAGCTAGGTGTAGCACTCACGCACATCCGTGTCCTTGTTCAAATGTGGGTGTGGGATCTTGTTTAACAAGTTCACATTACCCAATTTCTAAGGGTTTACTAAGGGTTCTAGAGTTGGCATTTAGGAGCCACATTTGTGGCACTTGGTACAACTCTTGAATTTTAAGGGCTATGGCGTAATAGCCCACATCGTGGAAGGCAATGTCACATAGAGATGTGACACTGGGTTAAACGTCACACGATACAACACCCGAGGCATGCCCTTCGGGGTTGTATCATGTGCTTGTTGCCAAGGGGTTGGATACTCTAGCAAGCATGCATGCTTGTGCTTGCACTAGGGTGCTAAGCCTTAGACATCCACTCAAGGGAGGTTAGGTCTTGTAACTAGGTGTACTTTGGCACACTTGGCTAGGGAAGTGTTCTCCTTAGAATCTAGGGGTTGAACAATCTAAGCTTGTTAACAAGAGCCCTTTCGTGAGGCGCTTGCAAGGTCATGTACTTAGGTTATCCAAACCTAGCCTTAGGGAATTTGCTTAACAGAACACTTGTGTCAACCTATGATGCACACTTATGTTACTCACTAAGTACTAGCCCTAGTCTAGGGTATGACTTGGCCACTCACACCTTAGGGGTTAGTCATGGTTCAAGGTACCCATTGTCGCCCTAAAGGGGTTATACTCCTAGATAAGGGTGATTCCTCAAGGGGTAAGTGACGATGCCTTAGCTCTGTCACAGGGATATGTGTAAGACACAACTCTTTTGTGGGGTTAAGGCATGAGCATGTCTAGGTCTACTGGAATAGGATCCTAAAGTCTACTCGAAATATCCTCTAGGGTTCGGGGGATGGTCATTATAGGGGACTTAGGGTAGGACTTTAAGTCTTCTTTTTAACTAGGCATCTGAGTCAAACTCTTGGGGTCATCTTGGAAGACTTAGTGTTGCTCACATATGGTGGTGACACTAGATGGCCACCAGGCAACCACCTCTGACACTGACTCTTGGCTAGATTTCAAAACCTCTGGTTCCTAGTGACACTTCTACAGCTTCATCTATGGCTCCAACTCCAACTTTGACTTTGGTTTCGACTTCGTCTCCATCTCTAGCTTCAATCATGACTCCAGCCTGCAACATCTTGCATCTCCAACAATATCAACTCCAACTCTGACTTCAACTCCAACAACATCCCCGACCCGTATCTTAACTATTTTATTGGCAAAATTTATCCATGCTGGCCGTACTCAACCCAACACGGTTTTTTCTATGATGGTGACTCCATCTTCAACATCTGCTCCTAGTTCCTTGCCATCTGCATACCACAAGTTTATGGATGTATTCGACAAGGTCCAAACTAGTTGTCTTCCTGAACATTGTCTGTATAATTGTCTATTGATACTATTGAAGATAGGACATCTCCATTTGGTCCAATCTATGGTCTTTCTCCACTCAAGCTTGAAGCTTTGCGGGAATACATCAACGACAACTTGGCTATTGTTTTCATTTGCCATTTCAAGTCTCCAGCTGGTACCCCTATCTTCTTCGTCAAGAAAAATGACTTTCCGATTAGTGGTTGACTATCGTGAGTTGAACAAGATCATCATTTTTAAACTAGTATCCTCTACCTCTTATCTATGAGATTTTGAGTGGGTTTTGTTACTTTACGAAGATCGATCTTTGAGGTGCCTACAATATGCTCCGTATTTACCCTGATGACAAATGGAAGACTGCTTTCCATACACATACACATTATGGGCATTTTGAGTACATAGTGATGCCTTTTGGGTTAACCAATGCCCTTTAATTTTCCAGCATATAGCCAATGACATTTTTTGTGACTTTCTAGTTGATGGTGGTTTGACCACCATTGAACTGCCAGCTGGCATGAACGAGCGACGGACAAAGCGGCCGAGCGGTGAAGGTACAACATGTATGGATTGATGGTGATAGTTGTCATGCGGCGCTTAACTAGGCGTAGATCTGATCATCCGGATCAACTACCAAGGTACTCGGGACAACATTTGTATGGGAGGCGCATAAATGCTACATGCAGGACTCTAGCACAAGGTGGCAGACCAGTGAGAGGGTGCCACCTGTACTCACTAGCCAACTCACTATATAAGCTGGGAGGCTGGTAGTCGATCGGGGTCCTTCTAGTCTATTTTTTGTCTTGTATCTTGCTCCACCTTTCTGGGGCACCTTTATACTCAGGCAGCAATATATACATATATACATGTTCCTTCAGTTCACCACCTCTCCGGCTACTTTCTTCTTGCTCCACTCCGAGGCCAAGAACGACTTGGGTAGGAAGCGCAGCACTGTTCTAGGAGAACTTCTCTATACTTGTACATGGACTCTCGCGGCGTCTGGGTAGAGGCCATCTCAACACCTTCTAGTACTCCTGAGGTAAGGCCGGCTCATTCGTGTAGACCCCGAGGGATTGGACGCTACCACAGCGTCTTGGCGACCATTGAGACTTCATAGCAAACACCACATCTGGCCTGCGGAGTCCCTGACGACCATTTGTGGTGACCACGGAGGGATAGTAAGTACGCACGGATGGCGTTCATTGTAGCAAGTAGAGTTGCAGCTTGAAGGAGAATCGGAGGATTGGATTAACTCGTTTGAATAACTAGAGATCAACGAGTATTAACTAGCTAGGAGGATGCGTTGGGCCGGCCGAGAAAGGTAGAGAGGCACCCCAGTTGCCACAATTGGCCTCTGCCTCGCCTACCTGAGGAAACAATGTAACACCATATGGCCGAATCTCCAAAAAGTGGTAAACCCAGTATAGCAGCAATAGAAGCGTTGCAAGCCACAAACGACAAAGAAAGGTATGAAGAACCCCCAGCATGTCTGGATATTATTCCAGGTGTAGGAGCGTGCGGGAATGAGCAGCATCTAGACAAGTGAGCAAGCTTGAAAATGACCTATGATGGAAATGGGATGGATGGTAGGATGATGGAAGCCCTCCAACCCTCTCGACGTAGGCGAAAGTGATGGCTACACACCCAGTCATACTTGCATAAAGAAAAAATAATTATCTATGCACTAAATTGACTAAATAATTGAGTAGCAAAAACTAATATATTAAAAGGCTTAGGAATTTGATCTTGGAGGTAATGTTTAACTTATAAGCATGTTTATACACACACATACACACACACACACACATATATATATATATATATATATATATTTGTAATCTATTTCAGCTAGAGCTATTTCAAATTAAGTAGTAACATGTAAAATTAATGAGTTATAACTCATTACAATATGTTACCAACATTGTGATGTTTGTTTATATAATAGAACTATTGTCATATAAATCATTACTTATTTTAAATGAGATGCTTCTCATTTCAATTTTGAATATGCGTGTATTAAACATTCATTTCTTGTTTGTGTTTAAAAGTATGTAGCTCTAACGTATCTCATCCTTTTTTAGAACAAGATAATTCTTGCTTAGTAATTTTTAATTAGGAGTCCATTGAGTAGAGATAATTTTCTTAACTGGCATTATTAGTCATGTGGTGGGTGATATCAAAATAACACAAGATGCATCTAATTCTTATACTTCAACTATGAACTTCTACATATAACCTCATACATTTAATTTACTTTTATTTTCTTAATTGTGTTTTTTACCCCGGTTAATATTTAATGTGATAAAAAATAATTATTTGGAATTAAACTTTACCATTCTAAGTATTGTTTCCAATTAAATACTCAGTCTCGTTCATATAAAGATCAGCATTTAATTTGGATTATCCTTAAAATTTTGAAGTTTTAATATAATTAGTTTGAGTCCAAATTGTTGTGAAACTTCTTTTTCTTCGAATCTACATTCCTTAAACAAGTTTTAAATTCTTTCATAAATACAATTTTATATTCATGAACGAACACAATTAACATTTATTGAACTATAACTTGTATGCAATCTCCAGTCATATGCATTAATTATCAATTGGAATGATTTGAATTCAAAAAATTATTTTTTTGCCCTTATGTAAGTATAATTCATCATTCACATGTAAATTTTATATTTTTACTTTGTTATTTATGTTGTTAACTTTAAATTAATATAGATAATATAAATATTAGTCATCATAAAATATACATTATAATATCTTGAATTATTAAGACGTATATGTAGATATTTTATAACTTTATATGTTCTAATTTGTATTTTAACATTGAAATGTAAATATTATTAATATATGAATAATAAATATAAGAGTAATACATTATTTACTAACTGATTTATAAAATATATAAATTTTTAAATGTATATGTATATTTAAGTTAGTAAATGTTTAGACTTTGTATTGTCAAGAAAATTACGTGTTTACCAGCTTTTAAAATGAGATATTTATTAAAGTTGATAACTTGAAGTTTGCTCAACTAGAACAAAGTCTAGACTTTTGCTGACTTTTATGTACATATGCATTTCAAAATTTATAGATTTTATAAATCATTTAATAAATATATTTATTGCTTCTATATTCATATTCATACGTTAATGATCAAATATATTTTCTTGTTTAAAATATAAGTTAGAAATATAAAGTTCTAACAAGATTTAATAATTTAAAAGAAATAGTATCGTTTTGGTTTTGTGATTTTGTAATGTTACTATATTATGTATGTGAATTTAAAATTAAGAAAAATAACAAAGTAAAGTTATGCAATTTACTTGTGGACGGTAAGTCATACTTACATAAGAAAGAATAATTAATTATGCACTAAAAATATGATCCCTTTAACAAAGCTCCAGCCGATACAAGGGAAATCCATTACACATGGTTCAGCACTGCATTCTCTAGTTATTGCAAATGAAAAGGACAAGGACAAGGACAAAAATATGCCTTCTCAATGCATACATGCAAAGTACCCAATACATCATAAGCACTTCCAACTACCATTTAATCCAAGAAATTACTGGTTAAAGAAGTGGTACTAGCAATAACCAGCACTTGTAGGAGGTCAAGAGTTTAAGGACATGTTTGTCAAATCAAACGAAACGAACAAACACTTAAACAATAGAGTTATTTAATTTGGTAGAGGTCTGCTAGTATGAAGGGAGAACTGAGACAATATTGCAAAATTGGTTCAATATATTGCATTGTGTTTGCATTTTCTAGACGCCTCCATCAAATGACACTTATATTTACCAATCTTATAAACATGCCATGTATGCTAGTTATATATGTATGTATGTATGTATGTGTATAACTTAGTACTGAAGAAAATAAATCACATGTTGTGTCACAAGATGCTTCTTGTAAAGACATCTACTTTTATTATCGACTGACACACAAATTGAATTATCAACCACTGTCTGTAATTTTTTTTTTTTCAATTTGTACATGCCATACTCTTTTCATGCAAATAAACTTAATTTGTTGTGTACTCTAGCGAGAGTAACTATACTTTCATTATATGTATAATGTTTCGCTTGTGTACTCAACAATCAAATTATTTTATTTTCTTCATGTGGAACCATTTGGCATACAAAATAATATGTCATGATGAAAGTTGCCTCTTGCAGTCTGAAAACGTGAATAAACTTATAAGTCATGTTAATATTATAACTTATAAGTTGTGCTATTATCATAACGAGATAATCATGTTGTACTGAATACATTGCATTAATATAAATTGATATGTTATATTAATTAAATCTTTCAATAATTATTTGATTATCTTAAAATAATTTAATTATAATATTACATTTATAAACGAATGGTAAAACTTATTTTGCCACTTTAATGATATATAAAAACTAATGAAATTAATCCACACACAATAATTACATGTAAGGACTCCTTACTAAGCATTTTTCACTATACTTTATTTTATTAATTTAATAAAAAGATTCTCTTAGCCATTGATATATATATATATATATATATATATTGTCTCATATTCTATTCATAGTATTTTAATTTCTTAAAGACACTAATTCAATATCTTTAATGTTGTTAGTAATGGCACTCTCTCATAAATACAAAATCTGCATTATACAATTTATGTTAAGTCAAAAAAGAAAAACATTTGTTTCCCAAAGGTCTCCCCCACGTGAAGATGCTTTAAAATACATAATTTTATAACCAATGTTTAGTTGAGTTTTGAGCTATTTTAGTGAATTTAGGTAATCTTTAATAAGATTTATAAAAGTATTTGCATATTTTAAGAAAATATGTGTTTTGGTAGTTTAGAAATATAATATGCTATAATATTATATTAAGTATGAAAGAAGAATTAGGGTAGAAAGAAAGATGAAAGTGATAAATGAATTATAAATATTAATTTAATTTCTTTTAATTTTAAATTTAATAATAAGAAATGTTTTTTAATTTGCTGTGTAAGATTTTAGAAATGTTTTTGAATTTGTTGAGTATAACGTAATTCTTAAATCATAAGAACGTGCAAGTGTGTGTATGTGTTTAATTATGTAGTTTTAATTTATTATAAATAGTAATTGAAATATGTCTCAGTGTATTGAGGTTATGAGATAAATTAGGAATATTGCTTTATGCGTAATTAATCTTGACTGTTTCACAGTCACTCACTGACAATACCACCCTATAATACTACCCTATATTCTTTAATGTTCAAGTAACATGAAAATCATCTCATATTCAACATTGAAATAACTTATATATCATTAAGCCTTAATATATGGACATAAATAGGGATGGCTAATATTTTAATGTTTTAAATAAGATAATTTTTATATACGTGTAATACATGTATTTAATATGACACATATACCAGCATATTTAAACTATGATTAGCAATAAGGGTTTGTGGCGATTTGATGTAAAGATATTTACATTTGCATGTGTGAGTTAACGTTAATTTTAATTATTCACGTGTTATCACGTGCAACCCCTATATAATTTAGGGCTTTCTTACCTAGGGCATTCTTAGGAATTATTAATATTTCTTCGTCTCATTCCCTTAGTTTTTTATTTCTACTTTGTTCTTCTTTTTTTTTTACCATGGATTCAATGCTATATAACGACAATGGAATAGGTTGTTGTGGAGTGTTCGAGGAGTTGTATGGGACTAACTTAGTCTTGGTTATATTATCTCTTCTCGATCCGGAAAGTTTATTTGCAGTCAGACGAGTATGTAAGGAGTGGCGCCGAGTGATAGCGTCACCAGAATTCCAGCAGATGTGGAAAAAATATATAGCAAATAAAGAATTATGGATTGTAGAGAGAAATCAGAAGAAAGGTGGGCCAACAATTGTGATGTCCTATATAATTGAAGAAAGAATACATTCTTGGAGGTTGAATATGTCAAAAAAAAGAGGAAGAGAACATCATATAATCAAAAGTTCGAATTCGTAGCATCATTTAATGGATTGATTTGTGTTAAGAAGAGATCAAGCCATTGTGATAGAATGGAACTAGCTATGGTGAATCCAGTCTTAAACGTTTGGAAAAGGCTTCTTTACTTTATGTTGCAATGATGGGTTTGGAAAATGTGAGTTCGATATGTATGTCGATTATGATGGTTACAAGGTTTATGTCTTGCATGAGTTCAAACAAAACTATTCACATATGCATATCTACAACTCTAGAATCAATGAATGGGTTGTTACCCGTGCTTCAGTCTTCACACTAGTAAACAATATACAAGTTGTATGTCCCTTACATGTCCTTACAAGACTTATGGAGATAAGGTTTTTGTGACATACAATCAAAATGTCAACACGTGGTGTCATATGACTGTTATCAATTTTGATGTTATCTGGCATGATGCTCACATGTACATATGTTAAACTACAAGGGAAGATGCATTGTGGCTAAATGCACTCGTAACAAAGAATTTCAAGTGTGGGAAATAGATTGGCAAAAGGCAATATGGAAATTAGTGTCTTCTAAAAGCTTGGATGAATTATATGGAGGTAACACATCTTCTGATATAGATGGATCTTGGGGACTCAACTTCTAGGAGACATGATACTTTGGTTTTTGAAAGGTGACCAGACATTATAAAGCATATGACATTATTCATTGCACATGGACAACACCTGTGTTAAATCCAAAATTAACTACCTCATATAGCTATTTTACTCCAAGTTTAATTTGTCCTTGAATAAAGTTGTTTTTGAATTAATTTTTATGTCTAAATTTATATTTATATGAATTTAAAATTTGAGTGTGTCTTAAACAACTTGTTTACATGCAATACATCGTTATGTATAAGTTGGCCATGAGTGATGTATACCGTGTGTGTTACGATTAGCAACCCACTAAATAAAATATGTCACATATTTACTTACATAAATTTTTCATGATTTAAAAAAATGAAGAATTAATGTATTTTAGGAAGATAAACTTTGTACAAAAATATATCTAAATTACTTATTGAAATAGCTGAAGTATAATTTTTAAATCAAATCATATAAACTTGTATCAAGAGATAGTATAAATTAAGTAAATTATCAATTGTAACTAAATATTCTCTATCATTAAGAGTAAATGTGAAAATAATGTATTAAGCAACAAATGTATTAGTATTCAATTTTCTACACCCTAGAAGAGAACCAACCATGCCGGTGTTGTACGGCTAGCGAGCAGCACTGACAATCATCGATTAAAAGCATGGGAGAATGGATGATTATTTGCTTGTTTTAGTAGTAAATGACTCATATGGACCCACTCACATATTTAATTAGTTTATATATAAATGGCAAGGTGCCAGTTTTACAAGTGGTAGCCAAGTAACTCATAGCTCGTGTATGTGTGTTGTTATGTGGTGTGTGTACAAGCATTCATTAAGGATCATGGAAATAAAAATGTATAGTAACATAAAATAGCATACATATGTTGTATCTATATGCTCGTGTGTGCAAGTGCACACCCATAGCAAATTCCATATGATTATTTTATATAAAATCACCTTATACAGTTTTATTACTCTTCAAACTGTTGTAAATGTTTTTTGGATTTTCCTTCTTTCCTGCTGCAGAGAATGTGGGATACATCACCGTACCCCCAAACATTTCCGGTAAAAGTGCCATATGCTCCATGTATTTCCTCTTACACCTTCCTCCCTTCCTTCAGTTCTCAGAGATCCTTCTCCTTGCAATCTTGGTATATGAACAGGCACTCCTTCCCTTCCTCTCATAGTTTCCTTTAAACCAGTGTTTGATATTGCCTCCAATTTTCTGGATCATGTCAGATTTCTGTATTGTTTCTGCATTATCCTTAATTTTCCCAAGGATATTTTAACATCTATTTTCCTCAGATTCAGGTTGTTGTTGGACAGCCACTCTATTGGCCTACCTTTGGTTCCTTTGATCAGCTAATGCTGGATCAAGACGATGGTTTTTGCAAGGTTCCATTCATTCCTTCTCGTATACACATCCGGCTCTACACCTTCTGAGCCATTTTCAGAATGAAAATTCTGTCACTTTAGCATCTTTTCTCAATGAATGCTAACACTGCAATGGTTGTTAAATGTTAAACAGGAAAACAGAAACCTCACCTTTTCCTGTTTAACCATTTTCCTTTCTCAACCTTTAAGAAAGGATACACACTCTTTCTTTACATGAACTCTCCACATATATATATATAATTAAACACCTTCTCTCAATGCCACAATGACTGGTCTCCGAAGTCAAGGGCAAGAACGGATTTTGGCTATTGCCTTGTTAGATCCATTCATTAAGAGTATACATATCACACGCACAAGATCTTATAATATGCATCTTCATTTCTAACATGAATATAAGAGAATAAAGTGTGGAGACTCTCTCTCTCCTGCTGGAACTTCTTGTGGAGACCTTCTCCACTACCCTAACTACCTCTTAACTATCATCTCACCACGTCATCCTTTTCCTTTTCAAGATTTCTTTTTCATTTCCCTTTTCCTTACTCACCTTTTCCTCTTGGTAAGGATTTTCCTTTCTTCACAGCTTACTACAAACCTTCCTACCCTTATTCTCTCCACGGTAAGATGTCCTATTCTCCTAATATTTTACCTTTATCAATAACGATACAAACACATTTCATGGTTATTGTATAGTTAATTCATTTAAACTTTGTTTAGTTCAATCAATTAAAAGTTAATGAATAAAGCATATTCAATAATATTCTATAAATATTCTCAATATTTATTTTAATTTTTAATTTTTAATTCATTTAAAAAACAATCTCATTGCCATTTTCGTCATATTCTGCCACTTAATTCACTTAATTGCTAGCACAAAGCCAGAGTGCATGCGAATGCACTCAGCTTCTTGTGATTGTCGATTATGCTCCAGAGTTCGCACACCTGTTCAAACTTGTGTACGTGTTGGTTTGCATCTTCCCCCTTTGCTCCACGGAATGCGGGTAAGGGCACTGTTACGGTGCTCTCCTGCATCCGATTGAACGCTTGGGCTAGTAAGGTAACCAAGTCGATTCCCATAGCGTCCTGTTGAGCCTAAGAAGTGCTCCGATCCGGACCCTCCGCTTCGAACGCGTGTAGTCGACATCTCGGTATTCTGTGGGTACCTTCCTCCTCCCTCGCTGCCCTGCCCTCCTGTTGAGAGTGGTGATGAGAACGGGCTCCTCCCAGCTGTTCCTCAAGGGCCCCCTCCGCGGACCATCATGACGGCTGGTGGCGCAGCTTACCTTAGTTGGACAGTATTCCCTTATCCAATGAGTGGCTTTATAGGACTGTGCATGGAATCCCTCGCGGCATCTAGATGGTCGTGATTGATGGGCGAATCCTCTCGCCCTGAGACGGTATCCCTCATCTGGTGATGATTGCGGCTCTGCCGTGTGCCTTGTGGGGCCGATACGGTACTAGTTGCTCGGGTGAATCTCCCCTGCCCCTGGATGGAATCCCCTCGTCCCTTGTCCAAAGTGGCCACTATGAGGCCCCCCTTACTGGTACCTCCTCCTAGTTCGTCAGCTCGTTGACGTCCAATCGTCTTCGCACAGGTGGTCATCCCATGTGTACCCCAACCTTCCGAGGCCTTGGGTTCTCATCTTAGTAACCACCCTGGCCTGTTGCATCATCTGATCGACTAAACTCCTAGTGCAGAGGTTGCCTTGTTGGCAATCATGCCCCTCTCTATGGGGGCCTTTTGGATGAGGCTCTTCCTCCCCCTTTCCGGGCAGCCATGGCCCCCCGCTTTACCCTGGTGGATGACGGCGGCCCTGGGTTTCCTACCTTACGTCCGTCATGGCGCCGACCACACTGGACCTTTGGCTCATCCCCCGTCGCTATCCGTGCTGCTTTCGCCACCTCGAGATTCCAGCCTCTGCCACAGACTTTCCCTTTCCTAGGGTTCTCTTGTGCAGGGTTTCCTCCTTCAGGAGTACTCGTCGAACATGAGTTCTGCTCTTTGGTATGGGGGCTCATCGTGGCCTTTCGCCTATGTCAAGAGGTGGAGGGCTTCCCTCGTCCTGCCATCCATCCCACTTTGCATCGTAGGTCATTGTCAGGCGAAGTCGCCCGTCTGAGTGTTGCTAATTCCTGCATGCTGTTGTGCCTAGACTAATGTCTGGATGTGCTACGGTTTCTTCATATCCTTCTTCATCGCAGGCGGCGTGCGACCGCCTCTGCCGCTAGTGTGCCGAGTTTATCGCTACTCGGAAATTCGGTCATGCGGTATTTACATCGTTCCCTCGGGTAGGTGAGGCAAGAGCTGATTGCAGCAACCGAGGTGCCTCGCTGCCTTCCATCAACCTCCCTCAGTTGGCCCATCGCATTCTCCTGCCAGCTGATGCTCATTGATCTCTAGTTGTTCGAACGAGTTAATCCCGGCTCTCCTTCGGGCTGTAACTCTGCTTGCTACAATGAACTCCATCCGTGTGTACTATTTATCCCTCTGTGGTTGCCACAAATGGTCATCGAGGACTCCGCAGGCCAGATGTGGTGCTTCTTAAGAAGCCTTAGTGGTCGCCAGGACACTGTGGATAGCATCCAACTCGAGGGTCCAAACCGGCAAGCCGGTTTTACCTTGGAAGTAATGGAAGGAATGGCCTCTACCCGGACGCCACGAGGGTCCATGTACAAGGTGTGGGAGTTCTACTAGGGCCTCGCTGTGGTGGTTTGGAAAAGAGCGTTGCTCAGCCTAGGAGTGAGACAAGTGGGGAATCCCCGCTTGTAAGGTGAATAGAAAGAGTATGGATGTCACGACCCAATACAGGATACAGGATTTCGGATACAGAATACGGGTTGCAGGATATTCTTACAGGATATTTCTACAGGGATTCCGGATATAGGATACGATCGCAGATATTCCTACAGGAATTCCGGATATAGGATACGGTCGCAGGATATTCCTACAGGATATATCACAGGATATGCCTAGAGGATAAGGGACATGTGGACTCATCTTATCCTTTGCATGCATGTAGTCACTTTACATGCATGCAACCACTTTTAGCACTCATGCCTAGATTAGCTCTTGGAGTTGTGAGCATAAAAGCTCCGACTTAATTGTTGTACAATCAGTTACTATCAACACCAATCTTACTATGATCAATCTTGTCTTGTCTTGTTCTTGTCTTGCTTTCTCTCCTTGTCTTGCTCCTGGATTCTGTCTTGTTCCTGAATCCTGTCCTGCGCCTTCCTGTCTTGCTCTGGATCCTATCATGTTCTGTTTTGCTCCTGAATCCTATCATGTTCCTGTCTTGCTCCTGGATCCTGTCTTGCGCCTAGTCTTGCTCCTGACTTCCTAAGTTCCTGTCTTGCTCTCCATCTGCTCCTGAGTCAAGCCTTCTTATTCTTGGAATCCTACTCTCTTCCTGGTTCTTGGATCGTGGCCTGACAGTTTGATAGTAACTCCTTTCATAACTCTCCGTTTTCTAACTACTTTTTTTTTTCTTGATTCTTTTCCTTCATTTTCCTCCTTTTTCTTTCATAATCATGGCTGATTTTGAGCACTTTCAACGCGAGCACCAAATGTTGCTTCATGAGCTGGCCACTTTGCGCCAAATGGTCACCGACCTGCAAGGTTCCACAACACGGTGCATGCAGCTGCTGATGCATCCTCCAAGGCTGCTACACAGGCTCTCTCTTAGGCATCGGTGGTTCCCTCTTCATCAAACTTTTCTTCGGAGCCAAAGATCAGCATGCCAGAAAAGTTCAGTGGCAATTGTGCCAATTTCCAAGGTTTCTTGAATCAGGTCCGGCTCTTGATCCGTATGCAACCACGCCGGTACTCGACTGATGCACAAAAGGTTGGCCTTTTAGCATCCTTACTAAATGGATCTCCATGGACTTGGGTTGCCCCCTTGCTGGAGCGTGACGACCCATTGATGAAAGACTTTGAAGGTTTCGTGGCTGCCATTGAAGCCTGCTTTGGGGATCCTGACAAGTACCGTTCCGCATGCACGAAGTTACAAAAGCTCACTCAAGGATCCCGACCAACTTCCGTCTATGCATCCGAATTTCAGCAACTTTGCACGAACATTCCATGGGACGAGACTGCATTGATCGAACACTTTTGTTTTGGGTTGAGGGATGACGTGAAGGACCTTCTTCTTACATTACCGGATGCCCAAACATTAGCGGAGATCATGTAACAAGCTGTTCGTTGTGATAACCGTTTGTTCGAGCGTCGTTAAGAAAGATCTCGTCAGCAGTTCCTGCAAACCAATCCTGCAGCTGTGGTACATGTTCCTGCACCACCTTCTGGAATAGTTCCTATGGAGGTTGAGAAATCCAAGCGTGGCTCTCTTTCCGCTGCTGAGAAGCAACGTCGCCACAGTGAGAACCTATGCTTGTATTGTGGTGAAGCAGGACACAAGGTGGCAGAATGTCTTATTAAAGCCAGAAAGTTCAAGACGTGTGAAGTTGAAGCTGGAGTTCAGTCGGAAAACTTCAATGTCCACTTCGTTTAGGAGCCGCGAAGTTGGACGTAGGTGTAGGCTTCATTGGTGCTGCTCATACCATTCCATCACTCAAGTTTTCTGTACACATTCATTTTAATAATCGAGAGCTCAAAGAGTTTGCCCTGTTAGACACTGGTGCAAATGCATGCTTCATGAATGACACTTTTGCAACTCAACATGGCATTTCGGTGGTGAAGTTGAAGCGTGCAGTTCCTATAGAGGTGGCCGATGGGCGTCTGATTGCTTCTGGCACAGTTACTCATGCTACCGAACCTCTCTCCTGCAGTCATGGCACATTCAACTATTCAATTTTCTTCAACTTGATCAAGACTCGGTCGACTCCCATCATTTTGGGCATGCCATGGTTCGTTGTTGCAAATCTGCAGATCGACTAAAGGTTTAGGATGCTCACGTTTTCCTCTCCGACAGCTAGGATCAATCTAATGAGTAAAAAAATGAATAAAAAATCTAAATGAATAAAAAAATCTAACATTTTATATTAGAGCAGTCCTGGGTTCGATCCCATTAGGGGCAAACTTATATGTAAAACTCATCCACCAAGGTTAGTGAGTTTATCCTTACCTGACTAGACCCCTCGATCACATGTGTATAGTCATGCGTCTCTAGGATCGCCCAATTGACATGTGATGCAAGCACAACCATATTACGGTCAACGTACCGATTGGAAAAAAGACCCAACCATGCCTAGGTCAAAGTAACAAGGGCCCTTTCATAAATACCAATTGGCCCTTTGCCTTATCAGCTTGAGGGGAGAGGGAAAGGTCATGACATGTTGCTTATGAGATTTTCTATTTTTTTTTTATTGGATAATAACATACATGCTCATCGTTGGTGGGCTTAATTATTTTAATAGTAATTTATTAATTAATGAAACCTTAACCCAGTGAGTTTATTTTTAAGTTAAATCCTTAATTTAATTGTTATACTTAACCTACATAGGCTTGACTATTTAATGACCCTTAACCTTCCTTAACCAAGTGAATTTGATGAGTTTATTCTTAAGCTGCATCCTTCACCCAATTATTATCATTAACACAATTAGTTTACTCTTAAGTTGGGCTTAATTATTTAATCTTAACCAAGTTATTATTTTTAACCTAGTGAATTTATTTATAATCTAAACCCTTAGCCTCTTAAGCTTGGGCTTAATTATTTAATGATCCTTAAACTAATGAGTTTATATTCTTAACCTAATTATTATTCTTAACATGGTGAATTTATCCTTAAGTTAAACCCTTAACCTAATGAGTTTACCTGGTTGTTATTATTAACCTAGTGAGTTTATCTTTAATTTAATTATTATTCTTAACATGGTAAATTTATCCCTAATCACCCATGTTATATATGCCATTTCATTTGGTTTTAAGGTCTAAGATGGCGTTGAATGGGGTGTTCATCACACAAACAACACACATTGAATAAACTTATTATATGTTAATATCCATAGTCTATCTCTAAGAGCATTTCCAATGTTTTAAAATTCAGACATTATCAATTGTTAGATATGTTTTTAATATTTTTAATATTAAATTGAATCTAACAACCCAAATAAGCCACCTTCCACAAAAAAAAAAATCAACTTAATAGCTTTTGTACCCTATTTATGTTTAAAATTCAGATAACAAAAAGATTGAAGACAATTTTAAAATTATGATGATATAATTGTCTTCACTAACAAGATTATCATGAAGCAGTGCATGACATGTATAATTCTACAAAAGATAATCTCATCTTATTTATATGTCTAACATGTGGTATTTCCATGTGTGTTGATTTTCTCCTAACTCATTATACATAAAATTGACATTTTCCACAATCTCATATTATTAACAAATATTTAAATTCACTAAGTAAACCACTAACTAAACTTAATTAAACAAGCTTAGGAATCAAATTAAATGGACTAAACATCTTACTTTATTCTAAAGTTAGCTTCAATTGTCCTTTTTTATTTTTTAGTTTATACAAACAGATTTAATACAAAAATTCTTTCTCCATCTCAAATCAAACTTCTAGCATTAATGATATTATAACCTTCATGTGAGTTTTCATGTCACTTCTTTGTCCATTGCCTAGAGTATTGATCACTTGTAGTAATGTATAAACCCCTTTGTTTGCACCATTGGACTTACACTTATTGATTCTTTGGAGTTATAATGGATTGACCGAGCCATATTGGACATACCTCATGAACTTTAAAATCTTCTAAGTTCTACATAAGTATCAAGATTCTTTAATGGTGAGAAGTCTTGTTTGAGCTTGTACGTGTAATGAACATCTTGTTCTGCTTCTTCGAATTGTTTCATACAAGTGTTTTAAAATTCATTTTCATGTGATCCATCTTATCTTAAAATTGATTATATAATTCATTTTGAACCTCAATAAGGTTCTTTACTATGTCAATGACTCATCATTATAATATTGTAAAATTGGTAAACATTTTCTTAAATATATGTTTATTATCGTAAGATCTTTTAGCATACCACTTCTTTTAATACTTATATACTTTTTTGATGTCTTGACATGTCTTTGATCGCCACTTTTGGATTTCCTTGAGGTAAAAGAGGGTCCCATCACTACTTATTTAAACATCTTAAGTCTTTCAATCAGTAACCAAATTGAATCTATGTGGCCTGTACTGCATATGCTAAAGTAAATATGGTAGGTCACCTTGGTCATGAGGAAAGCAATAAGTAGCCTTTGAGGAAATGCACTTTTTCAAATAATTTTATGTGTAACAAAGTGAAGTTGTTTAAAAGGTTTGACAACTTATTGAAGAATGTGTTAATATCCTTATGTGCAAACACACCTTTGGCAATTAATAAACTCAAGTAGACAAACATGAATTAGTTCTTATTCTCGCTATTGCAATTATCCATATGAAACAATAACTTTTTTTATTAATGGTGTAATGATGGGGATGAAGTGGTTAAAGTGGAAACTTTTAACAATGGAAGGGGAAATGAATAGTAGATGTTGATGTTGTACTTTCAATAGCTTTATTCATTTCTTCATGAACTTGAGCAGCCCCAAGTCCATCACAAATGAGTGCAAGGGTTATTTACACTTAATGTTGTCATTTAGGTCTCTTAAGAAAATTTATTTTTATTTTTTAAAAAGTTTGCAAAACACTTGACATGTGATCCGATTGTGAAGTTGGGACAACTTGGTTTGTGATAGTGAGAAGTTGCCATACACATCATCTCCATGCCATGTGTTAATATCTTAAATAATACAATAAATAATTGCATTTTTTCCATAACAACTCTTTAGTGTTTGTTCCAACTTTGGAACACAAGTATTGTGTTGATTCATCTTATAAATAATAATATAAAAATACTTAAATGGGTTTATAATAATTATTATTGTTTTGTGTAATACACTTTCAACTCCTTTGCTCATTGTTGTGCACAAAAGCCGCACACAAACAAAGGCATTAAGATTCAAAAGGTATTCCCCTCAATATACACACAAAAGACAATTTGTGAGGAAGCTAATGAAATTTTAAAGCTAATGGATGTTCAATTGATTAGCTTATTTACCTTCATTAAGATATAAAATTCAGACTTCAAGAATATCACCATTATAAAGCACAACACTTTTTTAAAAGTAATAAGTGCATCTCCCTCAAAATGAAGATCTAGGTTGCAAGAACATGGTAAGATCAAAGCATATTGTGAGTAAATTATCAGCAACTACCAAGACATGCGACCTTATTTTATTAAAGTCAAAATTGCCATAGTCAGCATGTCTTATATTATTATATTCAATTAATTCAATTCCACATAGCAAAATATTAAATTAAAAATGCATGTTTGGATGTTACCTGAAAATAGGTTTTAATATGTTGTATATTATATACCATGCATTAAGGCAAATAATACGTTTACCAAACACTAAATATGTTATATGAAGCTTTAAGTCATGGTATTGGCATACAATTAGTTACTCATCTGAATCTTAACTTAAATTTGACATTACAAAGAATTTTAATTTAAAATTTGACACTACAAAGAATTTGCTTCCATCAAAGGCATTACAATTAAGAGGTAGTTCATTGCACGAGTCCATTCTTGTAAAGTTGGAAAGCCACAACCATGATTTTTTTTGACAACCATACCAACATAGTAATAACCTAGTTGCTTGTTGCATACAACATCGTATGATTGGCATATAATATTTAATTCATATCCAATGACAGGGTCTCGGCGAAAAGGAGGCTCCGGCTCAGGAGGCTTCATATTATTCTAGTATATTCGCGGATATTCTAGGGTTATTCTAGCATATTCTCAAGAATATTCTAGAATATATAAGTTTTTTTTAGCTTAATATATGCCGACTGGCTTAATAAAACATTATCCTAAACCCTAAACCATTTATCCTTGTAGCACCGGTGGGTCATGAACTCTGTTGCAATTCACCAGCAAACGGTGGACCTCCATCTCACTGAGCGATCGCCTTTGTAGAAAATATGTGACGTCCGGGTTCAAGCCAAGCACACGGCTATAGACGAAGTACATG
Organism: Selaginella tamariscina; assembly: GCA_003024785.1. Taxonomy (NCBI): domain Eukaryota; kingdom Viridiplantae; phylum Streptophyta; class Lycopodiopsida; order Selaginellales; family Selaginellaceae; genus Selaginella; species Selaginella tamariscina. The sequence continues at coordinate 15,192 of PUQB01000793.1, read as the reverse complement.
TGTACACATGGGCTCCAACTTTTGCTCTTCTGAAATGTAGAACAACTGCATGAAGGATAAGTATTAATAGTCACCTTTGCAGAGTCATTTCCTGCCGACACAACGAAAGCCTCCTTCCGTCCTCTAGCTGTCACTTCAACATTTCGCACACAACCTAAAAACGTCTTGGCCTTGCGGAAATTCTTCTCTTGTTCCTTAGACATTTTTGTTGGAGTCCGGACCATACGTCCTTCGAAAGGTGGAATTGTTGTAGATCCAGCTCCACGTGGTGGCGATGGTGTTTTGTCCTTCTGACCCTCATCTACTCTTCCTGCCATCCCCTGTAAACCTTCCAGAACAAAGCCTGCATCCTGTAGTTCTCTGACCTCCTCACTTGTCAGCTTCGTTTCCTTGAGCACAGGCCAAACCGTTGGTGGTGTTGGAATTCGTGACCGAAGAATTTTGCCGTTTGGCCGCGTGAAACACCCTGAATCTTTTGGGCAGAACCACATCATCTGTTGTACATACTCCTCATTCCCCAAGGCATCAATGTACATTCGTTTTCCATAGAATCCTGGTGCTGGCACTCTGCTTGGATAACCGATTGGTTTTCCACACAGAGCAGTTCCTTCCTGATTCATCCCCAAACACTTAACCTTACTGGATGCTCCGATTCGTCTGATGGCCCACTCTGTTTGAGCAATCTCTCTCTCCGAAACCTCTTCGAACCTTAACCTCTTTCTCCTGTTGTTTTGGACCACCCGCTCTGTGTACTCTACATCATGTCTGTGTGAACGTCGAGCATCAGACTGTTCTGTTCCTGTGACTGTTCTCCTAACAGTTTGCACTCGAACGTTAGTGGTACTCGTGAACTCCGGGCTGGTCAAGTGTTCCTCGCCTTCCACCAGATTGATAATTGTTGATGGAGATACACTTTTCCCCTCAGAGAGTTTGCGTTGCACTCGTTTCAACAGAGTTTCCTTCGAAGGCCCTGACCCTGTATACCTCCCTTCTATTGCCGCTTTCACCTTCGCACTCTGCATAACTGCATCGGTGAGGTCTAACATTGTCGCCTCCAGCAGTGGTACTCTTTTGGCCAATCTTGCTCTTCTTGCTCTCGCGTGAATCACTTCAGCATTGTTTGTAGTTGGAACGCTCGCGAGTCCTTCTTCTGTCATGTCTCCCAGTTCCGCCATGGAGATGTGGTCCTCATGCCTGATCCACCAAGACAGCCATGTCTTCAAAGCTCGAATGTTTGACGCTCGTCCTTCCCAAAAAGACTCGAGAATTGCCAGTTGTTCTTTCTTAGATTCATTCAGTGCTGCAGGCCAGGCACGAGCAAGCTTCATGTGTTCTTCGCGATGTTCTTCTGCGATCCATTTCTTTGTCACCTGACGCACGGATTGCATAAAGTGAAACAGACAGCTTCTTTCCCTCCCTTTCATCTTTGCTCCGTTGTTGAATACTTGGCGCAAGGCTATCCATATCGCTCCAGCCTCATCCGACATGAAACCAGCAAAGTTGACATTCTCCAAACCCTGCTTCTTACAAACCTCTAGCATTGTGTTCAAGAACTTCAGCACTGCAACATTATCTTCGCGGCACATATCTGCGTAAGCTATAGTCACCATGGATCTGACACTGCAAGAGAGCGTTAGATAACGAAGATTAGAAAGTGTTATGAAGAGTTTTACAACTTACAATGGGTCATAAAGGTGTATTCCAATTGTCGCCCAGTCTGGTATGCGGTGCGTGTGGTCCAGAACAACCCATTGATCATGAAGGTCTCCTCCACTTTGACACCTTCTGATGTACTCAACTCCTGAACCCGGTCCCTCAACTGTCATTTTGAAGATCAGAGGCTGCTCCTCAGCACCATGCAGTTCCATCCCTGGAACATGTATGACGTGAATGAAAGGTATTGGCAGCTTTGTCTTCAGCTCCAGAAGACCCTCGTAACCCTCTCTAAAGTGTGTCTCCTTCTGTCTTGATTGTGTAATCCAGTCCCGAGTCCTAAAGAAAAGGTCACGTCAGTGTGTAGAGATCTAAAGAAAAATACCTTCGATGGTTTGTTAGAGGTTCAAGTTTTGAGAGTAAACCAGTGTACGAGACTTCTCCTTCTTCCTTGAAAAGTTCTTCAAAGATGAGCTCACGCGCGGCTTGAAACTCAATCACTCGTTGATTGGTTCGCGGACTGCTCTTTACCACGTTGCTGACACTAGATCTGGCTCGCTGAACGTTTGAAGCTGACACTGAGGGGCTGACTGGATGCTGATGAACACCTCTGTGAATGAACAACCTTGTAAAAGAAATGTCGTCTGGCAGAATGTAGTACACATAAGCCGGACAAGTGTGCACCAGCAATGGCTCCTCTCCACAATGCTTACATTTATGCCTATTACTTTGCCTGTCTCAGTTGTCTTTGCCTTCTCCACAGCACCCTTGAAGTGACATTCATTTGCTTTCTTCTCAAAAGCCAAGTAGGGGCAGGTAGGATTGATGCATTTGAGATGTCCGACACATGAACTTCGACTGACTCGCGCCGGAACATGCCAGTGTGTTGTGCTCGGGTGTGTCCAATGGTAGCAGCCATCCTTGCGATTCATCCCCGAGTACTTCTCTGTGCTTTCTGTCTTAGGGGGAAGTTCGTAAATGACATTTCCATTGTATATCTGCGGTAGTTCAGAGACTCGTTTAACTTCAGACGAACCAATGAGATCCTTCCCTATCCTACATTTGTCTGCTCTTAGAAGACACACCAGCATGGATTCCTCACGCTCCTCTGTCCGCAACCTGAACAACGGGCCCTTTGCCGGGCACAATGTGTAAAAGACAAACTGGTTTGATGCATTGCCTTCTGGTAACAACTCCACATCTTCTCCAGAACTCGCAGAAACTGACATCAATTGAACCACATGTATACTGAACCAACAAGGAATGTTGAAAGCAATGTGAAGATCATGTTCAAACACAAAAGCATTTCCATCTTCATCGACTGGGAAATCTTTGTCAATGCCTTCATAGGTAACTCTGGCCATGACAACGCAAGGAGAAAGCTCGGTGGTTTAGGAAAGCAAAGCAAAAGATTAAACACACTTTCCTTACCAAAAAAAAATTACAATCGTTAATAATAAACGTGAATACACGTTTTGTATATAATTAATTCTATGCTGCCCAGCTCACAGTGTTCTTAATGATGTCCTCTCTAGTATCACCGATTTAATTTAATTTCTACCTTTTATGATTTGAAATATCTTCACATTTACCAATTATTCACATATTTTAAAATAAACCCTAAATATTAATGTCACATTTATTCCGTAGGGTTCACTGTTTTCATTGCGGCTAGGGTTTTTTGGTAGATAGGGTTTACTGTTTCCATTGCGGCTAGGGTTCTTTCAATCTCAGATCTGTTTCCACTGCGGCAGATCCAGAGGGTTTCTTCAATCTCAGATCTCAGAGTTACGGTTTCCACTGCGGCGCCATCCATTTCGACTCGATTCGTGCAGCGCCCAAGTATAACAATGGAGATTTCTGTGCCGATTTAGATTGTCGGCACCATCCTGCTCAGCCGGCGGCCACAAGGTATGTGTAATTTCTGTATTTTATGATTTGGCTCAAAGTATTTCTTTTTCCAGAGATATAGGGTCTTCTTATTTGTGCCGACTGAGAGCGACGGCACCATCCTGGTTCAGTCGGCAAACACAAGGTATCGTCGATTTATTTATTTTTTTCCTTGCGGCTCAAGTATACGTGTCACAATGTTTTTTTTCAGAGTTAATGGGTCTTTCCATTTGTGCCGACTGAGAGTGACGGCACCATCCTGGTTCAGTCGGCAAAAACAAGGTATTTTCGATTTGTTTTTTTGCTTTCTGGCTCAAGTATTCGTATCACAAGGTTTTTTTTTCAGAGTTAATGGGTCTTCCCATTTGTGCCGACTGAGAGTGACGGCACCATCCTAGTTCAGTCGGCAGCCACAAGGTATGTTCGATATGTTTATTTTTTTGCTTTCTGGATCAAGTATTCGTATCACATTGTTTTTTTTCAGAGTTAATGTGTCTTCTCATTTGTGCCGACTGAGAGTGACGGCACCATCCTTCTTCAGTCGGCAGCCACAAGGTATTTTGAATTTGTTTATATTTTGCTTTGCGGCTCAAGTATCCGTATAACAATGTTTTTTTTTTTCAGAGTCTTCCCATTTGTGCCGACTGAGAGTGACGGCACCATCCTTCTTCAGTCGGCAGCCACAAGGTATTTTGAATTGTTTTTTTTTTTCTTTGCGTCTCAAGTATTTCTTTTAAACAGTTAATGGGTCTTCCCATTTGTGCCGACTGAGAGTGACGGCACCATCCTTCTTCAGTCGGCAGCCACAAGGTATTTTGAATATTGTTTATTTGCTTTGCATCTCAAGTATCCGTATAACAATGTTTTTATTTCAGAGTTAATGTGTCTTCCCATTTGTGCCGACTGAGAGTGACGGCACCATCCTTCTTCAGTCGGCAGCCACAAGGTATTTTGAATTTGTTTATATTTTGCTTTGCATCTCAAGTATCTGTATAACAATGTTTTTATTTCAAAGTTATGTGTCTTCCCATTTTGCCGACTGAGAGTGACGGCCATCCTTCTTCAGTCGGCAGCCACAAGGTATTTTGAATTTGTTTATATTTTGCTTTGCATCTCAAGTATCCGTATAACAATGTTTTTATTTCAGAGTTTCCCATTTATGCCAACTGAGAGTGACGGCACCATCCTTCTTCAGTCGGCATTGTTTATTTTTTTCTTTGCGTCTCAAGTATTTCTTTTAAACCAGTTAATGGGTCTTCCCATTTGTGCCGACTGAGAGTGACGGCACCATCCTTCTTCAGTCGGCAGCCACAAGGTATTTTGAATTTGTTTATATTTTGCTTTGCATCTCAAGTATCCGTATAACAATGTTTTTTTTCAGAGTTAATGTGTCTTCCCATTTGTGCCGACTGAGAGTGACGGCACCATCCTTCTTTAGTCGGCAGCCACAAGGTATTTTGAATTTGTTTATTTTTGCTTTGCATCTCAAGTATCCGTATAACAATGTTTTTATTTCAGAGTTAATGTGTCTTCCCATTTGTGCCGACTGAGAGTGACGGCACCATCCTTCTTCAGTCGGCAGCCACAAGGTATTTTGAATTTGTTTATATTTTGCTTTGCATCTCAAGTATCCGTATAACAATGTTTTTTTCAGAGTTAATGTGTCTTCCCATTTGTGCCGACTGAGAGTGACGGCACCATCCTTCTTTAGTCGGCAGCCACAAGGTATTTTGAATTTGTTTATATTTTGCTTTGCATCTCAAGTATCCGTATAACAATGTTTTTATTTCAGAGTTAATGTGTCTTCCCATTTGTGCCGATTGAGAGTGACGGCACCATCCTTCTTCAGTCGGCAGCCACAAGGTATTTTGAATTAGTTTTTTTTCTTTGCGTCTCAAGTATTTCTTTTAAACAGTTAATGGGTCTTCCCATTTGTGCCGTCTGAGAGGGACGGCACCATCCTATCTCAGTCGGCACCATTATCTCTTTAGTGCCGTCTGAAGGTCGGCACAAACTATCTCAGTCGGCAGGATTTGTTCTTCTACATCTCTCTGCCGACTGAGAGGGTCGGCACCATCTAGCTTGAGTCGGCAGCCACAAGGTTAGTCATCTTTGTTTGTTTTTTTATTTTGTCTCCTAATCAATTGACTTGTGTGTTTGCTTTTCAGAGTTTACAAAATGGTGAGAGCTTCAAAACGTCTACTAGAGACTGCGTCTGATGAAGAGCCACGGGAAGAGAAGAGGATATCGAAGCAGAAGTGAGGCAAGAGAGGAGAACCATCTAATGTAGCAAAGGAGGATCCTCCAGTGACTTAGTCTGGAGTAATACCATTGAGCAAGAACAGCCTCCACCAACAATCATAGATTTCCCGGACAGCTCGTCGCAGTTGCCTTCTTCATCCGCTGAGGTTGCAGTCTGAACGAGCAAGTGCAGATGACAGAGGCATTGAAGCTAGTGAGGACGACTTGGAGGAGGCAGCCAGCAAAAAGAGAGGCCGGGAAAGCTGATTCAAAAGGCAAGAAGGCGAAAAGTGATAAGGAGCCGAAGGAGTTATACAGCATACCGGCAAGCCTGCATTTGGAGAGCTCAGCAAACCTGCTCGACAAAATTACTATCAAGGGACTTGGTGATCCTCCTGATGTGCCCATCTGTAGAATACATTCGAACGAGGTGGTTCGACGAGTGAACCCAGGGGACTTGGACAGGCTGGTGTCATCGTTGAAGAAGGCTGGTTATCTACGCAACACGGCCTTGTTCATTATGTCCATCGGAGATTGACTCACTGCTGAGGAGCTATCGGAGCTGTCGAAGGACATGGTTCAGTACGAGCAGCACCGGTCTTTCGAGCAAGCTCTTACTCAGCTGAAGTACAACAATGGCTTCAAGGCTCTCAAACAGGAAGTTTAGCTGCTGGACGGGAACCATAGGCTACAGGCTTTGCAGAAGCTCTACCGAGAGGATGTAGAGGACAACCAGTGATGGGCTATTCGCGTTCAATCGAGTTTCATCTCCACGGAGAACCTCGACATTCTTCAACTGGTTTGATGTTCCAATCGATTAACATGTGAGTATTTTCTTTTCTTTTTGTTAAGAGTTTAGACTTACAGTTTGTTGAACAGATCTTCAGCAACATCTGTGGAAACAACGCTACCACATATTCTCCTCGCTGTAAAGGCGGTCTGCACTAGTACAGAAGGAACTCAGAAAATCCTCGAGTCACTCACGGAGGTTGATCGTCTTGAGGTGCGGAAGTGAAGGAGAGTTCAGCAGGAAAGACGGCTTGGCATCCTCTTCCGAACTTGATCTGCGCAAAGATCCTTTTCAAGGTAACCTCCGATTTAATTTATAGGAAAGAATTTTTAACTTATTCTATGTGCAGAACGAGATCAACGATGATCTCGACAGAGCATCACCAGTGCTAAGGGCAATTCACAGGTTGAGGTGAACCTAAAGCAGCTAGTGTACAAGAAGCATGACAAGCGTATGCACAAGTTCCTCTCCATCATAGACCCAGACTTGGGGGAGGAGTGGTTCCAGAAGGTGACGAACATCTCTCATAAGCAGTGTCGCTGGATGGGCATTGAGAAGCTATATGCGATGTCAAAGGCGAAGATTCCAAACATGCTATGACTCCGATACCTGAACAAGCTCACCCGTCTCGAATCCAAGGTAGAACAACAGACACTTGGGCTACCGGGCATGCATGACAAAGAGTGGATCAAGTGGTTCACCTTGGACTTATATTGGAAGGTTGTGCGTGAGGAAGCCATTCAGATCCTTAAGGGGTTGCGAGAGGATGGTGAAGAAGTTGGAACAGATATCGACTTCATGAGCTGGTTTGACGAGATGAGAACTCGGAGCAAGTGCCTGGTCTTTCAGCCCTTCCATGACTGCATTCGGTTCATTATTCAATGGAGCCGAATGAGTTTCTGGAGCGTGAGGAATCTGCGCGTCGAATGATATGGAGGTAAGCTTTCAATCCAGCATTGCTACTGTCTGACTTTGTGTTACAGGTTCATACTGGCGAAGCAAATGACACCGTCCCATACGATGAAGCTGTGGACAGATCATACAAGCGAGCCTCACATGTGGTCGAAGAGCAGAGGAGCTCTAACACCGTTGAACGGGAGCATGTTCCATTCTGGCTCGACTGTCCGTCGCAACAGCCACCAGCTTGGGAGAGCTCACTATTCGACGTGCACGGCAATGATCTACCAGTGATTGTTTGGGAGCCGGAAGAAGTAGAGGCTATCAAGAAGAGCAAGATGAAGAAGACGGTGCGAAGACAACTACACCTGCAAAGGGATCGGGAGCGGGACCAAGCTCTTCTACAGCACCTCCGCCGGCATTCGACTTTAATCAATGAGGTGCAGCCACTTGTAGCTAGTTTGGACATCAAGGACGACCTGATGACCTTCATCCCGACCCTGGCTGCATCCCGTGGATCCTACGACCTAGCTGTGTGCGACATGGAGGAGATGAGCAGGTCTTTCTTCGAGCCGGGTGCTTCCCAGATAGAGGTGTACACCAAGCTTCGACAACAGGTTGACAACTACATACGGTTGAGTCACAAACGGTGTTCTAGGAAGTGGTAGGTGAATACGGCTTCAACCTCATCATCCTCGACTTGCCCAATGAGCTTGTATATGGAGGTGCTAGCATCAACAAGGACATTGTGCAGCTAGATCCGGTGAAGTTTGAGGAGGCCTTGCAGTTCATGGAATGCACTTGGCAGCGAGTGGTTTCATGGTCATCTTCACGAGTTCTCCTTTTGTTTCGGCGGTGATTCAGGCGGCTGCAGTAATCAACTTGGAGGTTGCAGGGACTTACAGCGTCTACCGTGCACGAGGCTGGGGATACCGTGACAAAATTAAGGTAAGCTAGCTATTCAAGTTCAAGTTTAACTTGGTCTATGTGGCAGGATAACTTGTTAGTTCTCTTGGTGCTGCAAAGCTCTGAGAAGAAGTCGAAGAGGCCAAACCCTCTGGCGTTGACGAACACGATCCTCGTCGACACCGCCGACCGTTTTCAGGAGGCTTGGTAAGGAAGTACTTTGCTATGTTTATCCTAATGGAAGTTTGTGCAGGATGATGATTCAACCGAAGAGTGTTCGACTCATGCAGCTTTTGATCGAGCGTCTCAGTAGACCTGGCGACCTAGTCTAGGATATTGGTTCTGAACCGGGTCATTGTTGTTAGCTGCCGTCGAGCTCGGAAGGAATATTATAGGAACCGAGAAGAGTTTCGAACTCTCTAGGTTGGCAACAACAAGCTCGCAGAGAACATTAGACCAGAAGAATTACCTACTCAGACACCTCCACGTCCAAGCGTAACTGGTGGTTCGAGAACTGTAGCTTTACTTAAGATGAAGAAGAAACTTTAGCTAATGTATATTGAGTAATAAATTAAGCTAATATAAAAAAAATAAGATAAAAATACAACAGTTTTAATAGAATTCTTTTTTGCCGACTGAGGCCAATACTGCCGACCAAAAGAATATTCCAAAATATTCTAGAATATTCTTGAATATTCGAGCTTAGGCCTCCTGGGCCCCAAGCCTCCAAAATGGTGGCACTCCCTGGAAGAAGGGAAAATGAACTTATTAAACCAATTGGTGGAGTGTCGCCATTTTGGAGGCTTGGGCCCAGGAGGCCTAGGCTCGAATATTCTAGAATATTTTAGAATATTCTTTCTGGTCAGCAATATTGGCCTCAGTCGGCAAAAAGAAAAATTATAGTAAACTGTTGTATTTTTACCTTATTCTTTTTTATATTAGCTTAATTTATTACTTAATACACATTAGCTAAAGTTTCTTCTTCATCTTAAGTAAAGCGAGCTTGTTTGTTGCAACCTAGAAAGTTCGAAACTCTTCTCGGTTCTTATAATATTCCTTCCGAGCTTGACGGCAGCTAATAACGATGATCCGATTCCAGAACCAATATCTCAGACTAGGTCGTCAGGTCTACTGAGACGCTTGATCAAAAGCTGCATGAGTCGAACACTCTTCAGTTGAATCATCATCCTGCACAAACTTCCATTAGCATAAACAAAGTAAAGTACTTCCTTACCAAACCTCCTAAAAACGGTCGGCGGTATCGACGAGGATCGTGTTCGTCAACACCAGAGGGTTTGGCCTCTTCGACTTCTTCTCAGAGCTTTGCAGCACCAAGAGAACCAACAAGTTATCCTGACACATAGACCAAGTTAAACTTGAACTTGAATAGCTAGCTTGCTAGCTTACCTTAATTTTGTCATGGTATCCTTAGCCTCGTGCATGGTAGACCTGTAAGTCCTTGCAACCTCCAAGTTGATTACCGCAGCCGCCTGAATCACTGCCGAAACAAAAGGAGAACTCGCGAAGATGACCATGAAACCACTTGCTGCCAAGTGCATTCCACTAAACTGCAAGGCCTCCTCAAACTTCACCGGATCTAGCTGCACAATGTCCTTGTTGATGCTAGCACCTCCATATACAAGCTCATTGGGTAAGTCGAGGATGATGAGGTTGAAGCCGTATTCACCTACCACTTCCTGGAACACCGTTTGTGACTCAACCGTATGTAGTTTGTCAACCTATTGTCGGAGCTTGGTGTACACCTCTGTCTGGGAAGCACCTGGCTCGAAGAAAGACCTGCTCATCTCCTCCATATTGCACACAGGCAGGTCGTAGGATCCACGGGATGCAGCCAGTGTCGAGATGAAGATCATCAGGTCGTCCTTGATGTCCAAACCATCTACAAGTGGTTGCACCTCATTAATTGTAAAGTCGATTGCCGACGGAGGTGCTATACAAGAGCTTGGTCCCGCTCTCGATCCCTTTGCAGGTGTAGTTGTCTTTCGCACCGTCTTCTTCATCTTGCTCTTCTTGATAGCCTCTACTTCGTTCGGCTCCCAAACAATCGCTGAAAGATCATTGCCATGCATGTCGAACAGTGAGCTCTCCAAGCTGGTGGCTGTTGCAACAGACAGTCGAGCCAGAATGGAACATGCTCCCGTTCGAATGGTGTTAGAGCTCCTCTGCTCTTCGACCACATGTGAGGCTCGCTTGTATGATCTATCCACAGCTTCATCGTCTGAGACGGTGCCACCCTACGGAATAAATGTGACATTAATATTTAGGATTAATATTAAAATATGTGAATAATTGGTAAAGGTGAAGATATTTCAAATCATAAAAGGTAGATGCAAGTTGTAACTAAAATGGGCATGGCTATAGTCCCATTTCCTAATAATTAGCAATTTTAGCTATTTAATTAGCATTTTCTAATATTAAAGGAATATTCTTTAGAATATATGTTTGAAAAGAGAATATTCTATTTTGTATTCTACCCTTTAATAAATTATAGCATTTATTGAACAAAAATTAATAACATTATAAAAGTAGAATGTATTAAATTATATAATATATTGCCTAATATAACAATTAAGGAAGAGCATAAGAGGTACATTATATAAATATTGATGTTGTTATTAAAATATTAATATTTAAAATAACATTATTAATTAAAAATTTGTAGTAATAATAATATAATATAAAATCTTATAATAATATAGTCAATCTTCCATATCATTTTTTAAATTTATATAGTTAAGTATACAATTTGGTACTATTATTAAAGAGTTTATAATAATTATGAATATTAAATATATGATATTTTATAATTTTGTAATTGCTTTAATCTTCAGAAAACATACATTCCTTGCAGTTTTGTTAATCGTGACTTTATCAACGCTTCTTGACATCCACCCATATCGAATGGATTTAACATTTATAAAACATGCTGGGTCTTTTTGATTGGGAGACCATGTTTTCTGTAGGCATCCATTATATCTTTCGCTCTCCTTCTCGTGTCGCCTTTTTTATGGTTTGAACCATGCAACCTTAACAATACTATTTTTTGTGATTACTTCAGGTGTGTCGATAATTTGACCCATCCAAATAGGCTGATTATATGACGCATCTGGAGTAATGAGAACCATCATTAGTTTTTGAAGATCCTTGCAGCAATCAAAGTATGCTTTAGGTTTTGGTTTACCCTAAACTCTCAACAGGGCCATCTGTTTTTTGTGCAGGTTGCTGACAATGCCTCTCATATTCCCAAGTAGCCTCAAGTGCAGATGTGTTCATGAGAGCATTATGTAAAGGTTGAAGGTGTTGTTTCTTCACTTTGAGATCACTGATAGGACTTGTCTGTGAGTGGGCTTCAAGGTTTCTGAAACACATGGCTAACGACCCAATAGTGAAATTGGAGTCGCTAGACCAATGTGGAAGTGAAAAGTGTCCATATGACTCACAATCGTGTCCATGTGTTAGCACACCTGTCAATGAAATCGGAAGTTTCATGACATTTCCAAGGCACTTTGGTGTTGCAAAGAGCTTTGGAATGCTGGTCTTTGAATGATCCATCTTGTCATGGATCAAGCACAGGTACTCTGATGGGCGTGACACAGAAAGCATGCGGTATGCATAGTACTGAGACCGGCAAGTTTGTTGTGCAATCATGTGGGCCTCCATCTTCCTTTGAATGGTAGTGATCTCCACCAAGGTTTTTGCACAAGCCTCTGCAGCCTTCAATGATGTACAAGTGTCACACTTAGAAAAGCTAGAGTGTTTTGCAATCTCCACATCCTTAAAATGAGTATTCCATTGTTGTTGAAGGTACCAGTGCAGATTGCTTGGAGCCCCATCAAACTGAGGCACTTGTTCACATGTTCACACAGTTTCAATTGAGTGTAGATTGAAGGTAAAACCTTGAGATTTTCCCTGACCCCTGCATTTGTGGTTCGGCATTTGTGAGGCATCCTGTCTGCATTTGCTTCCACAAAAGCCTTGAGTATCTCTATGGCTGCCATGATGTGAGAGCGGGTTTTGACCAAGCGAGTGTTCCCATGAACTGAGGTTCGCGCTCCATCTAGCCACTCATCCCTCCGACAGTAGAACGTGGTCTTTGGGATCCCGTATATACTGTACCAAGCTTTGAAGCAGATGGCCACCTTATTAAATACCATGGATGTACTCTGATAACCTGTGTCCAAGGCCATTCCATCAATACACCCAGTTAGTGCAGCATATACAAACTCATGCCTTTGCTTTTGGGTGAGCATACGAAAGACATGTCTACATTGGGTAATTTCATTCCGGTCTACCATCTGACAACACTTCTTCTTACAACAGTCAATCGTGGAAATGCTCGTAACACTTTAGGAAGATGTAGGATCCATCTTTACCCTCTTGCTGAAACTTGCAGGGGAAGATCTACAACCCATGAATCGCCTTTTTCTTACAATAGGACCAATGCAAGGAACCTCTTCAAATATGAGTTTTCTTCCGGGTTGTTATTATTGAAATCCAACCCAGAATATGTTGAACCATCTTGCCGTCTTAATTCAGATGTTCGCCACCTCACGAGGGATCCAGGATACAATGTGCCATTAGGTGAAACCTCTGTCACAACTACACCCACGAAGTCGGACCCTAGTTTCTCTTCTGACACTGCTTCCATTGGATTTATAGCTGTGATGATGCCTCTTCCGACTTCAATCTCACGAAGAAAGAGAATCACCTCATCCATCACAGCAGGCAAGCCATCATCTGGTAAACTCGTGCTACTATTTGTTTATGACTCTGCATATTCTGTGTCAGCCTTGACTTCATCCAAATTCCACAATACAGGAGAACCCTCCTCAAATTCCATTCCCAGAACCTCAACATGCTTGTAAATGGTGTTCACCCATACGTACACACAAGATCCTTGGGCAATATTGTGACATGATGCATTATTATCTCGAACTTCCACAGTTCCAGTGCTAACTATCTCGTTGTTCCGAAGAAGACATACTTTATCTCCAGTATTAAACATATTGTCCTGCACATAAATAATTGTATTATTTATGATATCTGTTTATGCAATATTTCTAAGAAATCTGAATTATGGTTACTTAATAATATGCATATGCAATAATACATAATTATGTTTAGAGATAATATCTCATGTTTAATTAATACAACTGATGGCGGGATTAATCCCGCCCACGAATCCCTCCGACGAGGAACGGTCGGCGGGATTAATCCCGCCGCCGACTCAACCCTTCGGAGAGAGTCGGCGGGATTAATCCCGCCGGACTCCCCCCGAGGAGGAAGAGGCGGCGGGATTAATCCCGCCGGCTCTTCCTTGTCGGAGGGAGTCCAAGGCGGGATTAATCCCGCCGACTCTCTCCGACGAGGAACGGTCGGCGGGATTAATCCCGCCGCCGACTCAACCCCTTCGGAGAGAGTCGGCGGGATTAATCCGCCGCCTCTTCCTTCTCGGGGGGAGTCCGGCGGGATTAATCCCGCCGACTCTCTCTGACAAGGAAGGGAGTCCGGCGGGATTAATCCCGCCCACAATTCTTACGACGGGGAATGGGTGGCGGGATTAAACCCGCACATAACTCTCTCCAAAACTATGATTTCAAAGAGATCTCGGGATAAATCCTGTCCCCAAATCCTTAAAACAGGGAAGTGGTGGCGAGATTAATCCCGCCACCCCTTCCCTGCCTTCTAAAATGGTTGGCGGGATTAATCTCGCCGACAACTCTTTCTAATAAATTCTGGTAACTCTTCATCAGTTGAGAAGGTTATCGACGGGATTAATCCCGCCACTCTTTTCAGTGGCGGAGAAGCATTGCCCGAGAGATGGTGGCGGGATTAATCCCGCCACCTCTTCGAAGAGGCGAAAAAGAAATGGCCGGATTAATCCCGCCGCCCCGGTTAACCTAGAATATTAAGTTAAAAGGATATTTAAACGGGATAAATCCCTAACGGAATATATTATAATCCTAATGCATTTCTAAACCCCTAAATTGTAATTTTAAGAGAGAATGTAAGAGAGTGAATCTTAATAAGTATTTTTAAATTTGTTTATAATACTTGTAAACAGCACTGAAGGCGCCGTCCTTTCCTATAAAGAATAGCACCAATTTAATCTCGCTCCTGAGATGATCACTATGAAGAAAAAGAAGATTTAAAGAGTGAAAAATACAGAAATGAAGAAACCCTTACCGGAGAAAGAACCAGATCTGAATTTGAGTGAGAAATTAAATGCATTTTCAAATTTACATGTCAGACCGACAATACATATGTCAGAAATTCAAATTTTTTAAAAAGAACAAAAAATAAAATTTAAGATGAGTTGACACAAATACCGACACTCTGACATATATACTCTCCAGTTCCAATGAGTATTTTAAAATTGCATTTAATGTTATTCAAGTGATTTAAGCTGTTTAATATTACGAAATTTTAGACTATATTCTACATCTTAGTATCAAGTATATTTATATTATATATATATATATAAATATATACTTATACAATAAATAAATTGATATATTATTATGTATCATTTAAAATATATTCATAGTCTGTTTATTTTATTATTTTCTTAATTACTCGAGTATTTAGTTTTCATTTCCTAGTATCAATGGATATTCTTTAATATTTTTAATATTTGAAGAATATTCTAATATTAAACCTGATTATCATAAAAATTAGTCTTGTTCTTAATTATTGTAGTAATTATTCTACATTTGTATATATTAATGGGATTTTCTCAATTAATTTGTTATTATTTAAAGAATATTCATGTGTTAACCTTTACTATCATATTT
>PUQB01000792.1:0-97159 GCA_003024785.1 Selaginella tamariscina | reverse complement strand
AAGCAAATTTTAAAATAAAAATAAAAATCTAAACCATCTAATCAAAATATTATTAATTTACAATTGTTAAATTACGGGCAGAACCAAGTTTATGGTTACACAACGAAGCATATCTTACTTGCGGTATAATAATGTGACGTGTCACATCATACCATTGCCACGTGTTGAGCTATTCCAATTGTAGTGTACATCTGATCCGGTTCATACTTACACAGTAGACAAGTTCTATTGAACGAATATGCTACTTAATATAAATTATACATATTATAGAGGAGTGTGTGTTTGAATTTACTTCTATAGCATATTCGAAAATACTTAAGTATATTTAAAGAATATTAAATCTTTGTTGTACATTCACTAAATCTCAGAATATATATAGATATATGTTTTAAACCTGTATATATATTATTAGAGCATAATAATATATAGGTCAAAAAATGCATAATGTTCATAGGTTTATATATTAAATTTGTGTAAATACGTTATATATATCAACAGTATACTCAACAATATATCAACATAATATATATAAGTTTAAAAATTTCATACGTTAAATATATCAACAATATACCGTATACATCAACAGCTTATACTCAGTCGTACAAAATCGTCATATAAAGGTGTAGGTATATAATGTATGGAAGAATGTAAACATAAAACGCAATAAACAGGTATACACATGAACATACATTTAAACATACTGTTGATACATACTTTTATATATACACATATATACATGCATAAGTCTATATATGTGCAGATATACACCAATATATTTATTTAAAAATTAATAAACTTAAATTTGTCAATGTTGATGTTGCAGTATGACATTTATATATTCTTTTATACATATATGAATACGTACATAAATATGAATTTCAAAAAGAATTTTAAATGTCAGTGTTGTTTATTTGGAGTTTTCTTGCATACGGGTAAATTAGTATATTATATTGTGTCGTTATTTAAATGCTTTTACTTAAAATATGAGGTATTATAAAATATATATTCTTTTATTAAATAGAATTTAAAATTAAAATCAAATTCACACCGTATTTACCACACAACGTTTCAAATGTAGCTTTCAATGTCTTTTCCAACATTTTTCGTTTGAATGAATAAAATCTTATAATTATAATTTTATGAAATATACTTCATATATATTAAATACATGCAGAACACATCTTTTGTGTATATTTAAACACAAACAAACAAACTAAAACTTTGAATATAATTATATTCCTAATACAACCGAAGGCAATTGCTTGAAAATCTATTAAAACACTATAATGTACGTTATAGATATGGCTCCATTCTTTATATAATATATATCTATGCTCTTGTGGCGCGTGCATGTGTATCTTTGTATCGATATGTAATAACAGTATATATATATGACTCCCTCAATAACTATAACACATATACACACAACTTTTTATTAATTTGAAACTGTATTTCCTACCGTATCCTTATCACAAGTACATTATGGAAAAAAAGCATGTACAAAACATTACCTTAGTAACCATTATTAAAGAAATTTAAAGAATGTAAAACTTTAAAACATAATTATAATATATACCCTGTTAGTTTATATATAACTACTTGATCTTGTGATCATTAACATATATAGTTTTGGGGTTAAATATTATGAATTTCTTATTTATGCTAAAATATATTATTATTATTATTATTTCAATGTTTGCATATATAAACTAATTTTCTTTTGAAGAAATTCGGAGAGAGATTTCACCGTGTGAATGCACATTTTTTAAATTGTTCTTGTTAATTTTCCACAAAACTGTTCACAACACCCTTATCATTTATATAAACATAAATTGATATTAAATTAATATTAATCATTAATATATATTTTATGGTATATTTAGTATATAATTTTTACCTTTTGACTCTTCTTACTAGGCTTACATACAAATTAAAAATTACTAAAACCTCCTTAAGTAATCATTTATACGTTTGTGTTGTCTACACATTCACATGTACATATACACACACAATCTAATACATACATATGTATACACACGAACAAGACAAATTGGTATGTTCATATATTAAAAATGTCTTTATTATATCAAGTTATTTTTTTTTCTAAATTAATAATTAAATAGAAAAGAGTAGTAATGAGCAAAAATAATATACTTAAGAAATTTAAATCAAATGGTTAACTTTAACATTAAAATTTAAAACTTAAATGAATTAACAAGAAGCTTAATACTTAGTATAAAGAAAATTATCAACTAAACAAAATATAATCATTTAAATCAAAGTATCAGTAATGGTCAGTACGTGTAACATATTTTATGAAATTTAATTAACCTTAAACCGTTTCTGTATAATCACGTATATGCACGTATAAATTATACATAATATCAAAACAATTATAATATAATTATTCTTGGGAGAATTAATAATAATATAACTCTTGGTACGTGTGACTTTCATATATATATATTTTAAATTCTATTCAAGAAATATTAAGAATAATAATTTGAGAGAGAGCTTTTAACAAGCTTATTGATATTATATTAGGATAAACAGTTAACAAATAATTAATTTTTTTCTTCACATTATACTTGATTAATGAATTAAGCAATAAATTTAATTAAAATTTAATTAAAATATCTTCACATACTATATAAAACTTAACCAAGTTTAACTTCACTATCTCTCTTCGTATAGTTATAATTAAGATAAAAATAATTTTATTTTTCTTAACAAAATTATTTAATTAATCACCCTAAAATTGATGGATACCAAAATTAGTTCATATAGGTAAACTTAAATTGATTTTACATGGTTAATTATTAATTTAACTAAATAATATAGGAAAGAACCTCGGTTAAAGAAGATTCAATTAAAAAATAATTAATTTCAATAAATTAAGATTTAATAAACTAACTATATGTGAAGACAATATCCTCACACCCTAGAGTGTTAATAATAATGAGTAAGTTTAGCTTTTAAAATGTTTATTGAATTCACTTTGTATGTAATAAACTAATTATTAATTATTAAACTTAAATTAATAATAAATGCTAAATTTAATTAATAATATAATCCATAATTTTGTATAACATGTACATACATACATCATAAAACAACACATAACACTGGATCATCCTGAAATTCTGCACCATCGTATACTTTATTCATTCAATATATTTATTTCATTAAGAAGGGAGAATATATTATTTCCAGAGAAATGAGATGCAAGAATTATTAATTGTAAACAGTGATTTGCTACCAAATTTGTTTATAATATGCTAATGAATCTAATTAACAATTATAAAATAAAACCGTTAGCATTGCCATCTAATTAAATTAGTCTTAATTAACTATGATAAATGTTAATTTTGAGTTGCCAGTAAAAACGATTGCGCCTCGTTACACTGATTATTTCTAAAAACTTTAAAAGATTTTTTATGTGTGCAGTTCGTATATATATATGAGTGTGTGTACTTTCTATATGCATATACAAATTAGTTTATTTCACGATGCACCGTGTAAACAAACAGATCTGAGTTTAAAATATGCCTTGAGTAACATTTTTTAATGTTAAAAACAGCACATGTTAAAATTTATATTTTATGCTTTTAAAATGATTTTAAAGACACGTACGATGTAGTATCGTCTATGGCACGTCAAAACAAATGAAGATGTTTATTAATTTATAAATAAATAAATAAATATTACTGAGTTTGTGGGAATCGAAATTTCAAATTTGCTGATTTAAATTTTATATGTTTTCAAGTTAGTGTTTGTAACTTCAGTATACATGGTGATATTAGAACTAGCGGGTTTACTCAAATGTATGTAATACAAGCGCACACATAAGTACATGTGCATCTACGGATATGCGCATGTTCATGTTGGTATCTGCTTTGTGTTCGTATGTATGTATCTGCACGTATACACACCTATAAACGTCCCAACGAAGAAAGAAAAATAAATAAATAAATTGAGAACTTACACTGATTAAGTATTTTATATATAAAATCTCCGTTGTCAATGTCATTTTGAAATTGTGATTTTATATATCATAAGAATCATAACCTAATTTAGTTTTTATTTTTCATTTTTCTATTTTTTTATAATTTATATTTCAGTAATTTTATTTGTAAATGTCAACACAAATATATATATATATATAACACAACACATAACAGTGATATGTATCTCGTGTGTATGTAAGATTAGACCGAATATACGAATGTTGCCTATATACAAATTATGTCTGTTAGCTGAAATCACAAGTTAAATGACATGTATTAGAAATGAAGCTAATTAAAAACAGATAAATTTATGTACACAGTATGTGTATAAACACACACAAATACACACGTCAAGTACATTGCATCTACGGATATGTGTCTATGCATATGTACACACCTATACACGTCCCTTGTGTATTTGGCCACGTTTGAAAGTTTCCACCATGGTTTCCCGCAATGATGCGTGTACACGCGTACATAAAGACACTCGCACGCGCGCACGTACACAGGGTGTTAAAGGTTATTAAGTCTATAAGAAAAATTAATAAATTGTATTTAACAACTTTACTACACTCGCATATATCTGATTAACTACTCGTTCATGTTATTTGTTTGTATAGTAATAATGATATTGTAAATATATTGTTATTTTTCAAACCGTTCAACCTGTTGTAAAGTAAGTTTAGTTTTGAAATATTAACATCTTTTGAGGTTTTATAATTGTACTAAAAATATAATGAATAATGGACTACATGATTTAAAAATTACTAATATAGTCAATGTATAATACTGAAAGATTATGTAGAATATATGTTATATTGTGTGCGTATGTATTTCTGCCCTAAATGTTATATGACTGTGTATGCATGTATGCATGTATCTACTGGTCATATGTCGCCCAAACCATATATACACACATACACATGCATATACTTGTACAGTTTGATGTATGTATGTTATATAGCCATATGTATATAGTAATATTCTGGGAAATTTATGGAGATAATGTAGAGATTAATGAAAGACATACGACTCAGTATACACTATCAATATCTTTTCAAATTCAAAAGTTGCTTTAAATACCATAAAACTTGTTAAGAAGAAAGGGAGACTGCATTACAATGGCAGTAAGAAAACAAATGTTTATTTAAACATTAATAAATATAATAAATATTAATATTAATTATATGACTATAGCCCTTTCTACTTTATATATATATATAACAAATATCAACCTTAAATTATTTATTTTTCTTATAGCTATATCTTTTGTGTATGATATATATCTAATGAATGGTATTGATGTACACATACACAAACCTGTGTGTGTGTGTGTGTGTTTATAGATAACATATACATACATGTATGTACTGTAGAATAACGCATTCACTCCCTACACCCACCCACCCAGACAATCACATACACATATGCAACTATTAAATGATGAACATCTAGAAGATATCAAGTATACACAAAGACACGGACACACATAATACGTACGGATTCATTTATGTATACACATCCATAGATATGTGTGTATATAACACTTACTAAATCTATCGTAACGGGCTTATTTAAAAACTTCCTCGACAACTTCTGAACCCAAGAAGGCATGGTAGCAGAGAAGAGCAGCTAGAGCAGCTCCTCCATAATCCTCTCCACATCCTCCTCGAATCCAACGGCAGCATTCGATCTGCCTCGTCCAAAACCATGTACTTGACGTTGCTTAAGTCTAGGCAACCCTGTTCTAATAAGTCGATTATTCTCCCGGGTGTTCCTACACCACGAGAGAGTGTACGCTTCTGTGACATCATGGATACGCCTCCGTATACACATACTGTTTTAAGGTCTTTTCCAGATTCTATTGAATATTCATTGTCAGTATATAGATTATATCATTATATCATATAAGTATATGAAATTCAGTATTATATACATGTACATCTATGTCAGTAAACCCTCCCTCCCTCCCTCCTCTCTCTCTCACACACACACACGCACACACACGTCTTACCAAAAACTCCTGCTCCACTTGCTCTCGTTGGTCCCAATATCAAAGCAAAGGTCCAGCAGAGTATTTCCTGCATGTATCAAATAGAAGGATTGAATATATGAATGCTAGGTCTTGAATTGAATATATGGTACACATGTAACGCACATACAAATATATAATCCACATTTACTTAATTATGTACGTGTATGAATAAGTAACTTCTACCTGAGCATATTACATATAAGCATGCACACATACACGTTTTCAACAATTAATAGAGACAATTACGTACCTTTTGGAAGTTTTACGTTTTGTATACGTTGTCCATGATGGGAATACCAAATGCTAATGTTTTCTCAGTACCAGTTTTTGCACAGTTATGTGTGTGTGTGTAAATATATATATATATATAAATATATATATATATATATATATATATATACACACACACAAGACAGAGACAGAGAGAGAGAGAGAGAGAGGATATAGATATAGATAGGCGTATATACTGTATACACATTCCGCTGCGATAGATACAGACAAAAGATGATGTATATGATATATATCTATGCATACATAATGGAGTCCATGAATTGGGAACAATTGAGTGATACCACGTTCGACGAGCCCATCAACAATCTCTTTTGCAACACCCAAATTAGCAATTGAAAGCTCATTGTCACCACTCTGTTCCTCATCTTCATCTTCAATTTTTCATACTCATACAGTACCTTGTCCTCTTCCTCGCTCTCTTCATTGTCGGCGGATTCAATGTAGCCTCTAGGCGCCTCCGGTTGATGAGTAGTGGCAACTGATGATACCTTGGTAGAAGCCATGGATCTCGTATTATGCGCCCTGCCGTGCTCATCCTCCTGTGTAAATCTCCTGAGACTGGACTCGCTGCACTGCCGGGAATGCCCGCATTGAAATGAGCGCATGAACCCTAAACCCCACTTGATATATCGCACTTAGCGGTCCCGATGTGTTCCACGATGTGTTCCACGTGGACGACTGAGATACACAGTTACTTCTTGATTCCTTATGACATGGAGACACTTTTACATAAATTAAGAGTTCTTGGTTGTGCCACGTGTCCCGGGTTTAGGGCTTTGTTTCATAAAATCAAATCTTATAAGAATCTTTGTCTTAAATTATATTTAGTTTAATTATGAAAAAGAATAAAATGGAATTACAAAGCATATAATATATACACATAACATATATACATATACATATACAATACACAGCATAGATGAATATGTGTGTGGATCCGTGGTTTGTGTGTGTCTGTAAATATACTTATGAGCCTTTATATATTATACTCATATGTAGATGGTGCATGTGTGTGTGATCACATATATGAAAAGCATATACGGATATTATATATTTTCGTGAATGGATAATATATATAGTGACAATAAAATTATAACTTAAATAATTATTTTATTACAATTTAAAAAATTTTATAGCTTAAATAATAATTTTTATTATATATTACAACTTTAAAGAAATTTAGTTATAATTTATAGGTATTTATAACACTTTTTTTTATTATAAATTATAACTATTTAAAATTAAAATTATAACTTAGTACGTATTGCATGTACTTATACAGAAACATATATACTCGTAAATTCATTTACATACGTCCTTATTTACATGCTTTATGATATACATGTGTGTGTGTGTGTTGCTTGCATGAGTTATTTATGAACATGTGTGTGTATTTATATATGTGTGTTTTTTATATAATATAATATGGTTTCAATTAATTTTTTAATAATTAAACTAACAATTTATAATAGAATTTTTAACAGAAAGTAATTCAGTATATTTAAAGAATATTATTATTACATTCAATATCGTGTATTCAATATAAATAATAAAAAATCAAAGATACTAATAATAAATTTTAGAGTTTGAAAATTATATAATACTTAAAAATTAATTATATCCTTAAAAAAAACACCCTTTAGCCAAATGTGCTAATTAGCACATCTAATTATAAAACCTAACCTCCCTTAGCATACACTCTGGTATATAATGTATATATGAAAGAATATAAAACATACATATTACATATTGTGGACACATACATTATGTGTGTGCATGTAATGGAAGTTTAATTATATGCAATATACACTTAAAATATATATTTAAAATCTATTTCATATAAACTTAAAAACCATAATTTTACTTAATATTATTGAGTTTATTTAATTAATAGCATGGTTTTAATTCAAATACATATGCTATTTTTATTACAAATACTTCTCATGCTGTAAATAATAAGGAAATTAAAGAAGACACCCACATTATTAAGTTATTTAAACTTGTTACAGCATGATGTGTAGGCCATTCATACGTTAAAATTAAATTTATATAATTTTGAAAGTCACAATTACTTCAAATGTACAAATATTTTATTATCAATGTTTAACCACCTCTCGCTTCATTTTGGTATGCAACACAAACTAATAAAAAATACACAGAGAATAACACGAGCCGTTATAAAAAAATAAAATGTTACGAAAATTGAATTGCATAAATATATATTCATAAAAATCAAATTGAGTAGGAACAATATTTTCAATTTCATAACACAAGCTCATCATTAACATACATGTGGCTATAAAGTAACTATTTCCCTTAATTAATAAGAAAAATTATATTTATACCCCTGAAATTTATGATATTATATATATACCCCTATATATATAACCTAAAACTTCAATTAAAAACTTTATAAATTTCAAATTTAAAATTAAAAAACATTTAAGAAAATTAATAAAATTATATAATTAATTTTTATTTGATTATATTTAGGTCCAAAATACAACCTATTGAACATATATATTACAATATAATATAATTATTTTAAAAAATATTCCATTTTTTACTATGACAATTTTTGATATTTAATACTTAATAAACTTTAATTATTTATTTGTAATATATTATAAATTGAAAGTATATTAATTAATATTATTATTTAAAGGGAAATTTACATTTATACCCCTAAAATTTATCATATTTACATATATACGCCTTGAAGTTTATATTTATATATATATCCCTGAAATTTCAATTTAAAACTTCATAAATTTCAAAATTAAAATTAAAACTTATTTTTAAAAATCAATAAAATTTATAATTAATTTTTATTTTATTATATTTAGGTCCAAAATACAACTTATTAAACATATATATCATAATATAATATAATTATTTTTAAAAAATATTCCATTTTTTACTATGACAATGTTTTAACATTGTTATTTTAAAGGGAAAATTACATTTGTACCCCTAAAATTGATCATATTTATATATATAACCTAAAGTTTTATATTTATATATAACCCTGAAATTTCAAATTAAAACTTCATAAATTTTAACATTCAAAATTAAAATTAAAAAACATTTTTAAAAAATAAAAAAAATTTATAATTAATTTGTATTTTATTATATTTAAGTCCAAAATACAAACCTATTAAACATATATATCACAATATAATATAATTATTTTTAAAATATTCCATTTTTTACTATGGTAATTTTTTAACATTTAACACTTAATAAACTTTAATTATTTCATTTGAAATATATTATGAATTAAAAATATATTTTAGTTAATATTGTTATTTAAAGGAAAATTTATATTTATACCCCTAAAATTTATCATATTTATATATATGTCTGAAGTTTTATATTATATATATACCTTTGAATTTCAATTTAAAACTTCATAAATTTCAAAATTCAAAATTATAAAACATTTTTAAAAAATCAATAAAAATTATAATTAATTTGTACTTTATTATATTTAGGTCCAAAATATAACTTATTAAACATATATATCACAATATAATATATTTATTTTTAAAAATATTCCATTTTTTACTATGACAATTTTTTAACATTTAACACTTAATAAACTTTAATTATTTCATTGTAATATATTATGATTGAAAATATATTTTTAGTTAATATTGTTATTTTAAAGAAAAATTAATGTATACCCTTGAAATTTATCATATTTACATATATATGCCTTAAGTTTTAATTTATTATATATATTTACTCTTGAAATTTCAATTTAAAACTTCATAAATTTTAAAATTTCAAAATTAAAAAACATTTTAAAACATTAATAAAAATTTATAATTAATTTTTATTTTATTATATTTAGGTCCAAAATACAACTATTAAACATATAAATAAAAATATTCACATATAAATAAAAAAATTATTAATGTATAATGAATGAAAGTTTGGTTTGAAAAACCAATATATTTATTTTTTAAAATTGTTAATATATGTTAGCCTTTTAAATATAATTTAAATAGCATAATCATAGAGTTGTTTGATATTAAGAATATATTTAATTAAATAGATTTAAATTTATAATTAAAGTGTTAAATAAGTTTAACTTATTTAATTAAATATATTCTTAATATCAAACCAACTCTATGAGAGATTATTTATTAAATTTTTTGTTATTTATATGTGAATATTATAAAGTTTTAATTATTAAATTAAATATTATTTAAATTTTAAATATATTATTTAATAATTGCGAGTGTGGCTCCCTCAATCTCTCTGTTTTACAACATGAGAAGCATTTACAACAATTAACATATGTGTTTGAATTAAGGAAAAATTACATTTATACCTTGAAATTTATCATATTTACATACATATCCGTAAAAGTTTTATATTTATATATATACCCTTTAAAAGTTTTAAATTTACATTATACCCTTGAAAAACTTCAATCATAATATTTTGACTTTTAAAATAACAATATTAATTAAAAATATTTTTTATATATGTTTATAATTTTATTTAAAATATTATGAATTAACTAATTTTAATTAAAATTTATATTTACATATGTACCCTTGAAACTTTAATTCAAAACTTCATAATTTCAAAATTAAAAAAATTAAAAAATATTTTTGGAAAATCAATAAAATTATAATTAATTTGTATTTTATTATATTTAGGTCCTATTAAACCTATTAAACATATATATCACAATATAATATTAATTATTAAAAATATTCATTTTTTAATATTAACACTTAATAAATTTCAATTATTTCATTCATAAATCAAAAATATATTTTTAGTTAATATTGTTATTTTAAAAGAGTATATTTTATTATGTTTACAATTAAAGTTTTTCAAGGTATATATGTAAATATAAAATTTTTAAGGTATATATGTAAATATGATAAATTTTAGGAGTATAAATGTAATTTTCCCTATAATAAATTATAGAAAAGATGTACATGTAACATACATATACACATTATAAGAATATATATACATACACATGAAATATAACATACATACATCAGACTCTACATGCATGCACACGCACATATATTATACCAGGCAAAATATAAACACACACCATATTATTATAATTAAAATCTTTTAATGTTTAAAGATTATACAATGTATAGTGAATGAAAGTTTGGTTTGAAAAAATAATATATTTATTATTTAAAATTGTTAATTTATGTTAGCTTATTAAATATAGTTTAAATAACATAATTTTATAGCTATTTTGATATTAAGAATATATTTAATTAAATAGATTTAAATTTATAATTAAAGTGTTAAATAAGTTCTAACCTATTTAAATATATTCTTAATATCAAACCAACTATATGATTATGCTAAAGAGAATTACTTAATTAATTTTTTTTCTATTTATATGTGAATATTTTTAAAAATAATTATATTATATTGTGATATATATGTTTAATAAGTTGTATTTTGGACCTAATATAATAAAATAAATTAATTATAAACTTTTATTGATTTTTTAAAAATGATTTTTAATTTTTAATTCTAATTTTAAAATTTATGAAGTTTTAAATTAAAATTTATATAAATATAATATTTCTAAGCATATATATGTAAGTATTATAAATTTCAAAGGTGTAAATGTAATTTTCCCTTTAAAATAATAATATTAACTACAAATATATTTTCAATTCATAATATATTTACAAATGAAAGAATTAAAGTTTATTAAATGTTAAATGTCAAAAATTGTCATAGGAATATTTTTAAAAATAACTATATTATATTGTGATATATATGTTTAATAGGTTGTATTTTGGACCTAAATATAATACAATATAAATTAATTACAAATTTTATTAATTTTTGAAAAATACTTTAATTTTTAATTTTAAAATTTATAAAGTTTTAAATTGAAATTTCAAGGATAATATAAATATAAAACTTATAAGGGTATATATGTAAATATCATAAATTTCAAGGATATAAATGTAATTTTCCTATTATTAATGGGTAAATAATTGATTGTGAGCATGTATAAAATAGACATACTAATATAAACAATGTAAACTAAATGTGATATTTAATTTTTCTTAACAAGGCTCATTTGAATTCATGTTAAACCATACCTAAATTTAATTAAGGCTCCTCCTATAATCTATGGTAAATTCGTATATCTCATTATATAATTTATTTTAATATATAACAAAATTTGAATATCACACATATAAAACATACTTTTCATAATTTAGGATTGTTGCAATTAAAAACCCTTATTACCACTCCGATAAATAGTTAAATATGAATTTAAAAAAAAGAGAACATGGACAATACGTTTTACGCTACATATATTTTAGATATTAAAAGAGAATTTATTTCACTAGTAATGAATTTTTATTTATTTACATCCCATATAAAAGGGTATAGTATTCCATTTAAAGAAATGTGAATTCTAACATAATTTATTAATATTTTATTATACATAACGGATATAAATACATATATATATATATATTTAAAAAATTACATACACAATAGTGGTAGAACGACGACATGCATATACATGCTTTTTACTTTTTTAATTTACATATATTATTTAATAATGAAAAAACTTACATTTATAACCCCTGAAATTTATCATATTTACATATATACCTTAGAAGTTTTATATTTACATTATATACCCCTTTAAAATGTTGTAAATTTACATATATACTTTTGAAAAATTTTAATCGTAATATTTTAACTTTTTAAAATAACAATATTAACTAAAAATATATTTTTAAATTATAATATATTAAATTAAAGTTTATTAAGTGTTAAATGTCAAAAAGTTGTCATAGTAAGAAATGACATGTGCAAAGGTTGCATTTTACTTAATTAATTTCATATTGTATATAGCTTATAATCTATATATTATTAACGTCCTTATGATTTTACATTTGGTAACATATTATAACGTGGTTATTTTAAGTATGAAATAACTTTATTTAAGTCAAGTCACTCCATTCTTTACCAACTTAGTTATGCATGTTTAAACTCTATGTTACAAATTATGTTTTTTAAATATTTGAATTTGATTAGTTCATGTGACGTATACAAAGACCACGTGGAAGTTCTAATTATATGAATATACACTTAAAAAATCATATTACACTTAAAAATCATAATTACTTAATATATTGAGTTTATTTAATTAGTATCATGGTTTTAATTTAAACACATGCTATTCTTGTTGCAAATGCTACTCATGCTATAAACTACATGAAAATTAAAAAATTCACACCCGTAATTATTAAGTTGTTAAAACTTACTGCAGCATGAGTAAAGCCATTAATATGTTAAAATTAAATATAAATGATTTTGAGAACCAAGCTTAATTACTTCAAATGTGCAGAATTTTCGATTGTTAGTGTTTATATCACTCTCTAGCTTCATTTCGGTATGTAACACAAATTGAAAAAAAAAATACATAAGAAAATAACACGAGTCATTATAAGAAAATAAGATATTACGAAAGTCGAATTACATAAATATATTTCATAAAAGATCATGTAAAGAAGATTGAATTTTATTTTTTCATGATCTTGATTACCTAACAATCAATAGTCAACTGTCAGGAATTAATTAAATTAAGCAAAAACAATATTTTTGATTTCATAAAGTAATTGATCATTAACATGTAAGTGGTTATAAAGCAACTATTTCCCCTTTATTAATAAGGAAAATTACATTTATATCCCTAAAATTTATAATTTACATATATATCCCTATAAGTTTTATATTTACATATATACCCTGAAACTTAATTTAAAACTTCATAATTTCAAAATAAAAAATCATTTTTAAAAAAATTTAAAAAATTTATAATTAATTTATTATTTATTATATTTAGGTTCAAATACAACTATTAAACATATATATCATAATATAATATAATTATTTTAAAATATATTCATTTTTACTATGATAATTTTTTGACATTTAACACTTAATAAACTTTAATTATTTCATTTGTAATAATTTATGAATTGAAAATATATTTTTAGTTAATATTGTTATTTTAAAGGGAAAATTACATTTATACCCTAAAATTTATCATATTTACATATATATGCTAGAAGTTTTATATTTATATATATACCAAATTTCAATTTAAAACTTCATAAATTTTAAATTAAAAATTAAAAATTAAAAATTTAAAAATCATTTTTAAAAAATCAATAAAAATTTATAATTAATTTTATTTTATTATATTTAGGTCCAAAATACAACCTATTAAACAAATATTTCAATATAATATATTATTTTAAAAATATTCACATAAATAAAAAATTATACAATGTGAATGAAAGTTTGGTTAGCAAAACAATATATTTATCTTTTAAAATTGTTAATATATGTTAGCCTATTAAAAATAATTTAAATAGCATAATCATATAGTATTTTGATATTAAGAATATATTTAATTAAATAGATTTAAATTTATAATTAAAGTGTTAAATAAGTTCTAACTTATTTAATTAAATATATTTTAATATCAAACCAACTCTATGATTATGTTGAGGAGAATTACTTTATTAAATTTCTTTTTATTTATATGTGAATATTTTTTAAAATAATTATTTTATTGTGATATATATGTAATATTGTATTTTGAACCTAAAATAAAAATTATAAATTAATTATAAATTTTTATTAATTTTTTAAAATATTTTTTAATTTTTAATTTTAAAATTTATGAAGTTTTAAATTGAAATTTCAAGGGTATATATATAAATAAAACTTTAGTCATATATATGTAAATATAATAAATTTCAAAGTATAAATGTAATTTTCCCTTTAAAATAACAATATTAACTAAAAATATATTTTAATTCATAATATATTACAAATGAAATAATTAAAGTTTTTAAGTGTTAAATGTCAAAAAACTGTCATAGTAAAAAATGAAATATTTTTAAAAATGATTATATTGTGATATATATGTTTAATAGGTTGTATTTTGGACTAAATATAATAAAATACAAATTAATTATATTATTATAATATTGTATTTATCTCACAAGAGAAGTTAATGCATTTTTATGTTTTTACATCCCTACCTATATAAAAGGGTGTAAGGGTTATTATCCTTGTTATATAGGTATAGTATTCCATTTTAAATTTCAAAAGTGAAATCTAACATAATTTATTAATATTTTAACATAACGGATATAAATACATATATATACTTAAAATTTACATATAATATACATACACAATATATGATGGTATTACATAGGAGGATAGCAATGTTTATGCTTTCCTATTTTTTTAATTTACATATATTATTAATTAAGGAGAAATAATTGTTTTATAGCCACATGTAGTCATGCATCCAACATTATGTATCAACATAAAAATGTTAATACATACACACAAAATATAATTATTACTTTTAATGGTTTTACTTATTGTATAATAACATATTAATAACTTCAACACCAATATATATTATAGAAGTTTTAATTATTAAATTAAATATTATTTAAGTTTCACATATTATCTTAGATATCAATTGAGTGTTACCCCAACTTAAGTAAATTTTAACTATAAATTATTATTTTATTAATATCTTTTGTTTTTGTATAAATAATGGTTAAGATTAAGAATATGTTTCAGATTTAAGTTTTTATATTCTGTATTTATGTATTATATATACCTGTATAATGTTTTTAGGGAGTTTGATGGAACTAAATTATGTTTCACCAGTATATACGTTTGACAATCGTATGAGACAAGAAACTGTTAATAATAATTTAATGTCAAGTGTAATATATTAAATTACTAGTAATTTTATAAATAACTTAGTTATATGAATAATTTAAATAATTTAATTTTTACAAGTGATTCAAATCAAAGTTGCACTTCTTGAAGTTGCTTTTGATGAACATAAAATGAATAATTTAATTTATATATAATTTGAATTTTTAAATAAAATAAAATCTAAACCATCCAATTCAAACATATTAGTAATTTAATTGTTAAATTATGGGCAGAACCAAGTTTATGGTTACACAACGAAGCATATCTTGCTAATAATGTGACGTGTCACATCATACCATTGCCACGTGTTGAGCTTTCTTAATTGTAGTGTACATCTGATCAGGTTCATACTTACACAGTAGACAAGTTCTATAGAACATATATATGTGTGTGTGTGTTTGAATTTACTTTCATAGCATATTCGAAAAATACTTAAGTATATTTAAAAGAATATTACATACTACTATACTCAGTATACATAGTCATACAAAATCGTCATATAAAGGTGTATTACATCATATAAAATACGCTCTTGTATTAGGTATATAATGTATGGAAGAATGTAAACATAAAACGCAATAAACAGGTATACACATGAACATACATTTTAACATACTGTTGATACATACTTTTATATATACACATAATATTGTATAAGTCTATATGTGCAGATATACACCAATATATTTATTTAGAAACTAATAAACTAATTTTGTCAATGTTGATGTTGCATTTATATATTATGGTTAATATGCTAATTTCAGATGTAAATTACTTACAATGCAAATGCTATGTGTATTAAGTATGACATTTATATATTCTTTTATACACATATGAATACGTACATAAATATATGAATTTCAAAAAGAATATTCATAAATGTCAGAGAGTGTTGTTTATTTGGAGTTTTCTTGCACATACGGGTAAATTAGTGTGTACTGTATTGTCGTTATTTAAATGCTTTTAATTAAAATATGAGGTATATATATATATATATATATATATATATATTATTATATATATAATATATATAATATATATATATATATTAAATAGAATTTAAAATTAAAATCAAATTCACACCGTATTTACCACACAACGTTTCAAATGTAGCTTTCAATGTCTTTCGAACATTTTTTCGTTTGAATGAATAAAATCTTAAAATATAATCTTATAATTATATTTTTATGAAATATACTTCATATATATTAAATACATGCAGAGCACATCTTTGTGTATATTTAAATACAAACTAACTAACTAAAAACTTGAATATAATTATATATTCCGCTGCAATATGGATACAGACCAAAAATGCAATATGTATATGATATATATATATAATGGAGTACCTGAATGGGAACAATTGAGTGATACCACGTTCGGCAAGCCCCAACAACAATCTCTTTTGCAACACCCAAATTAGCAATTGAAAGCTCATTGTCACCACTCTTCCTCGATCCCTTCATCTTCAATTTCTTCATCCTCGTCCTGTGAAGACTCATACAGTACCTTGCCGTCCTCTTCCTCGCTCTCTTCATTGTCGGCGGATTCAATGTAGCCTCTCAGGCGCTTCCGGTTGATTGCAATCTATGCAGTAGTGGCAACTGATGATACCTTGGTAGAAGCCATGGATCTCGTATGTGATGTGCACCTTGCCGTGCTCATCCTGTGTAAATCTCAGCCTGGAAACTGTAATTGAGGAGACAAGGAGACTTCTTGAGACTGGACTCGCCTTGGAGGATCGGGAATGCCCCGCATGAACCCTAAACCCCAATTACATGAACCCTAAACCCTAAACCTGTGGTTGTGCGTCCCGGGCCAAAAATGAAATCTTATAAGATTATGAATGTGTATCTTGTGTCTTTAAATATAGTTTAGTTTAATTATGAAAAAAAAGAATAAAATGGAGCATATATATATATATATATATATATATATATATATATAATATATATATATATAGACACACACACACACACACACATAACATATATACATATACAATACACAGCATAGACACACACACATGCACCATATACATATGAGCATAATATATAAAGGCTCACAAGTATATTTACACACACACACACAAACCACGGATCCACACACATATTCACACATATATGATAAAGCATATACGGATTGTGAATGGATATATATATGACAATAAAATTATAACTTAAATAATTAATTTTATGACGATTTATAAGTTTAATAGCTTAAACAATAATTTATTATATATTACAACTTTAAAGAAATTTAGTTAATTTATAAGTATTAACACCTAAATTTTTTATTATAAATATAAATTTTTAAAATTAAATTTATAACTTAGTAGATATTGCATGTACTTATACAGAAACATATATACTCAAAACTCTAGTCCGGTAAATTCACAAATGTACAATTACATACCTTAATTATACATGCTTTATGATATACGTGTGGTGTGTGTGTGTGCTTGCATGAGTTATTTATGAATATGTGTGTGTATTTATATATGTGTGTGTGTGTGCATGCATTTTATATAATATTATATGCTTTCAATTAATTTTTTAATAACTAAACAAACATTATGTGTGTGCATGTATACACATATATATGTGTATAAGTCAATATATTATGTGCATATATTTATATCCACACATCCGTAGACCAGATTTCAAAATTACTAAATAATTTTGTATTAATTTGTTAAAAATAATGTCATTTATATATAATTTTATGGTTGTTAACAAATTGTCTAACTCTTACTTATTAACCAACTTAATTTGTAAAATCGAGAATATTAATAATTGATAATTGATTGTCAGGTTCATAAATTAAAATCATAAAACAAATGTAATTCAATATTTTTTGTATAATCTTTTATAAATATATATTAATGAAATTCAACTTTTATAACATCTTTTTTTGTTATAATGGCTCAAGTTATTCTCTTTATTTGGTTTGTGTGTTTTTATTTTTGTAACTTGTATTACAAATGGAAGATGAAAGGAGTATTATGAATATTAGAATAAAAAACTTTGCACATTTAAAAGACTGTAACTGGTTTTTAAAATTATATATATTTAATTTTAACATACCAATAACTTTCATATCATGCTAAATAACTTAATAATTGTGAGTGTCACACCTTTAATCTCTTGTAGTTTATAATATAAAAAATGTTTATAATAATAAATAACATATATACTTGAATTAAATTCATGATATAATTAAATAAACTCAATAATATTAATACCCACTTTCCAAGTAGCATATGGTTATTTGACTTTAATAAATTAAAAAAATATCATATAATTAATTATTACTATTACATGGTTAATTAAATAAAAAAGAAAATTACTAATGCATAATTTGATTTACCCCCATTATTAAATAGGGTTTTTATATATATATGTTATACATAATGTATGTAATGAAGGTGCACCTACTTAATATGTTTAATTAAAAAAATATGTTAAATCCCTCTTAAACAGCTACATTGTTATTTTCTTATATAAAATTATTAATTAAATTTATTAGTTTCTCTTATATATATATATTATATATATATATATATATATATATATTACACACAAACATGTGAATGTGTAGAGAAAAAGAAAGATATGTAGTTATTGCATACTCTACATATTATATGTATATATATCATACATACATCTATAATATATAGTTGTGTACATATATATGTAGGTCTATTTATATATAAAAATTATTTATTTGATTGTTTATTAATTATACTTATAAAAAGATCTTTTCTCTCTCACTCTCTCTTTATATATATAAATATATAGATTTTTATACATATATAAACTAATGTTATACATGTATATGTATATATTAAATTAAATAAACATATACATAATTTTATAATTTCTTATAAATTCATGTCATTTTAAATAATACACTATAAGTCTGAACGAAACAATATGAATTATATATAAGGAGATACACATGCATTGTGTACGTGTTATATACTAGAGATTCTTAAAAGACTCTGCAGTTTACATTAATGCATTTGTTAATATTCTTTTTACAAAATAAAAACAACTCTGCACATTACTTTGTTTTCATTAGAAATTCAAAATATCAAATTTAATTAAGTAATATGCCTTTTAACTATTACCAAAAAAGTTAAGTAGGCACCATATGGATTATAAATAATAAATAATTAACAAATCAAAAATTAATTCATAATAAAATAAATAATGTCTTTTAATTTGATTGATCGATGCAATAATCACCCGCTAATAAAAATTATGATTTTGAAGTAAATATGAATAAATATATGTCATCTCTATCACGTTCCCTACGTATTTCTTAATCGCTCGTTTACAATCCACCTGTGCAAGCCTTAAACTTGGGTGTACGTACACCGTCTAGGGATTCTTCACTATTTGAGCCGTGTAGTAGAAGAAACCTGACATGCTCTTATGAAGCACCAATTGAGCTGTAGTTGGTCTCCTTCCAGTTCTCGTATACACGATATGGTCACCCACGTTCCTCATCCGTGCACTTCCTGCTTATCCTTATGATAAAGTTTGATAATCTCCTCGGAGTACGGCTTAGAAAGCATCGAGTCGAGTAGGTAACTTGCTCACCCCGAGCATACGGCTGCTCCCAGAAGTGTCTCCACCGGTATGAACTCTTGAAGTTTACCCCCAGGCTCTTGAGCATCAGCACGATATTGCCCAAGTTGGCCCGCCGTGAATCTCCGGCACCGTGTTGTCCTCGAGCTAAACACTTACTTGGGGACTTTCGTCCGGCACGTCCGCTCGCTGCATAGTAGCGGCCTTCGATATTGGTGCAACCACCAAGGATCCATCCCGTCCGTGGATTAAAGCTCTTCTGCTTCACGAATCCAGTATGGACCACCTTACGAGCACCCTTGGCAGGATATTGGTATATGCTTATTATGTATCATATTATTTAATTATGAAATTCTTTAAAGTAGTATTTTAAATAATAATATAGATAGTTATTTGATGATTCTATCTTTCTTATTATTATCAAATTCAGCATTTTGATATTCGGTCTGGTTCAATAACAAACAATGAATTTATAAAATTGATCTGGTAAAGTTTATTTGTAAATTTACTAAATAGAATATGGAGAGTTGAGATTGAATTTTCTTTCATTTAAAAAAAATGAATTAGGACATGTCCGCACTAAAAGAATGTAACTTATTATTTAAGTAATGGAGAAGTGAAAACACTATAAATAATATATTTTATATATATATGTTTTCTATAAATATAAAAATTATTAATATTTATCAATAAATTAAGTGTTATGTTTATAGTTAATTATGCACATAATATATATATTTTATTTAAATAAATGTATATATAATTTTGTTTATATTCTTTTCCATCTAATTATTAATTTAGAAATAACTTGATATAATTAATTATCTGTATGTATTAGATTATGTGTGTATTGAACTGCACATATTTTAGTGTATAGTACGTGTATAGGCTATGTGTACACATTAGGTGTGTATTTGTGTAGATATTTTATAGATGTTTATAAATGATTCACTAACGTACACAATTTTACGTGTACATGTGAATGTGTGGAATTAATATGTGTGTGTCTGTACGTATGTATATGACATTGTGTGTGTGTGAACATTTCATGTGTCATTAAGTTGATTAATATTTTTAGAATTATTAAAATAATTTAAGAATTGAATAAGATTAAAAGGTCAATTTGATAATTTTGTCTTATAAAAATGATAAGAATAGTAACATCTGATTCTATGTTTTAAAAGAATGAATTTCTTATTTAATAAATAAATAATATATTATTATATCTTTATTATTATTATTATTTCTTCATTGTTTACTTATATACATATTCTTGAATTTTTTAAAAAAAATTAATTTTTTTGATTATTTTTTCTTTAAGTTTTACTCAATTAACATTTTCATAACCACAGGATTAGATAACATAAGTCAAGTAATTATATACAGTGATATATGCTGTAGTAAAAAAATGCTGCAGATTAGTAAATTAAACTAAATTAATAATTAAACATTTTGTTAGCATTTTTTAACTACGGATTAATCATTAATTATATATACCGATTAATACAAAGGTAAGTTTTCTGTATTTCAGACATGTAGGGAGTTTTGAATAATAAAAAAGTATTAATATCATCTATTTATAAAGAGAGGTTGTATCATTTATAAATTTCACATGTATATATATATATATTAGAAATAAAAAATTTTAACTAAGAACATACAAAGAATAAGCATTCACATACACGCACACACGTATATATGTAATAATTATTTTTTCACACAAATTGAAGTCTGCACCGGCATCTTAAAAACTATTAACTTCTTTTTTTTAATTCAAACTTTATAACATTATAAAATTTTAAATTGCCTAAAAAAATGAAAGTTTAAGAACATCAAATGATATTCATTTTCACTTTCCTCTTAATGAATATAATAGTGAAATTGTTTTATTTACTTTAAATTGTTTTCAGCAGTTTTAATAAAATTAAAAGAAAATCATTGATAAATAGGCAAGATGTATTGTAATATTGAAAGACCTACACTCGTGTATGAATATATGCATAAACACGTGCATACATATTAGAAGAATAAAAAGCGTATACACATAAAACACGTACAAACGTATTGTGCTTTAAGTATTTATGTAATATATATATGTATAACTTTAAATATAACAAGTATACGTCTATATATATAAGAACACAAATGAGGTTGTACATGTGATTTATTTATTTTAGATTTTCTTCAGTCTTGCAAGTTGGCTTTGTATACATATGTTTTCAATATAGATGTTTCTAATCAAAATTATAAACTTTAAAAATATTAATAGAGTTAGTAATCTTTTCATAATTAGTCGTTTCTCGCTAGGTTTCAAAACAATATATATTATATTTTTTTTAATCCAGTATTAATATTAAATAAAAGTAAAACACTTGATCATTTTGTATGTTGACCAATATATAATTAAATTCTTAAATATTTAAACATTTAAAAAATGTCTTATTTATACACTAAAATATCTTAAACTTTTTATGTTTTTATCCCTATGACAATGTAACATCCAACAGCTCAGCTCAAAAAAATTTATTTATGATGTGTGTATGTTATTGTACAGCGTTTGCCTAACAAATAACAAAAAGTAGTATATATACTATTTTATACATATTATATGTATAGAAAATTAAAGCAAAATCTAAGTACATAATAATATATGTTAATTTTTAATAAATTTATGTTTAATTTTCAAGTAGTTGAATATACACCTTACATGCTCTATGTCTACAAAGAGTTTTCATTTATATGTTTGTGTTTAAATATAACAAAAGGTGTATTCACATGTATATATACGAAGTATATTTCATATAATTAGAACTTCAGGGTCCTTACATAGAAAAATAAATATATATGTCACATGAACTAATCATATTCAAAATATTTTAGAAAAAAAAGGTTTACAACATAAGAGTTTTAAACATACATTATGTTATAAAAATTCTAATATGTTATGATGGAATTTAGCAATTAGTATATAATCTTATAAATTAATTTATAATTATAACTATGTTATATTATATTTTGTCAATGTTATATGATTCAAACTGTGTATAATGTATGTATGTGTGCATGCATATACCAAACCGTAAAGTCTGATGTATATTTCATGTGTTGTGTGCGTGTCTATTTATCTATCTGTCTATCTATCTATGTTTTATTTATATATATTCTAGCCATAATGTGTATATGTATTATACATGTATGAGTTAGATGGTTCTTTTGCAAATTAACAAATATATATTTATCTTGAAATATTCTTGGTGTATCTTAAAATATATAGACAATAATTAAATATTTGTGCCTTGACGTAAAGCCGCAACTTGGGTAATGAACTGATTGTAAGCAGATATATAAATAGACATACTAATATAATAATTATAAACTAAATGTAATATTTAATGCAAATTAAAACTGATTTTTTCTTAAAAGAGACTTCATTTGAATTGATGTTAAACTATACCCAAATTTAATTAAATCTCCTCCTTTGTAATCTATGTTAAATTTATATCTCATTATATAATTTATTTTAATATTGTTGCAATTGAACCCCTTATATTAGTCCTTCAAATAATTAAATATGAATTTTAAGAAAAGAGAATATGTACAAAACGATTTAAAATTTAATTTCACTTAATTTAAAACCAACAAATTTTACATTGCATATATTTTTAGTAATGTATGTTTATTACATCTGATATAAAAATGTGATAAGGGTGTAACGGTTAATTATCCTCATTTAAATTTCAAAAGTGAAGTCTAACATAATTTATTAATATTTTACTATTACATAACGGATAAGATACATGTATATACTTAAAGAATATATATATATATATATATAATATACATACACAACAGAAATGTATGTATACACGCACGTACATAAGAGGATAGGAATGTTTATGCTTTACTACTTTTTTAATTTACATATATTATTAATTAAGGGGAAATAATTGCTTTATGTACTTGTATGTACATATATCATGCACAAAATATAATCATTACTTTTTAGAATGGTTTTTCTTATCATATAATAACATATTAATATCTTCAACAGCAATAATATTATAGAAGTTTTAATTATTAAATTTAAGTTTCACATATTATCTTACATATCAACTACCCGTTTCCACATAGTGTTACCCCGCTTAAGGGCAATTTAAGTATGTTAATTATAAATTAAATATTTTTAATAATATCTTTTGTTTTGTATAAAGGGTTTTTAATAAATAATGGTTTGTTTCACATTTAAATTTTATGTATTATATATACGTGTACAATTTTTTAAGGAGTTTGTATGTTCAGATGGAACTACCAGTATATATGTTTGACAATCGTATGAGACAAGAAACTGCTAATAATAATTTAATGTCAGGTGCAATACACATATTTAAAATCTACTAGTAATTTTATAAATAACTTATTTATATGAATAATTTAAATAAATTTTTTTACAAGTGATCAATCAAAGTTGCACTTTTGAAATATTGTGATCTTAAAGCTGCTTTTGATGAACATGAAATGGATAGTTTAATTTATATATAATTTGAATTTTAAATGAATTTTAAAATAAAATAAATCTAAACCATCCAATTCAAACATATTATTAATTTACAATTGTTAAATTATGGGCAGAACCAAGTTTATGGTTACACAACGAAGCATACAAGCATGTGTGTCCTCTTGCTTACGGTATGATATAATAACATTATATCATTGCCACGTGTTGCATCTCTCGAGCTTTTCCAATTGTAGTGTACATCTGATCAGGTTCATACTTACACAGTAGACAGTTCTATAGAACGAATATGTTATTTAATTATAAATACATAAATGTATGGACATATATATATGTGTGTTTGAATTTACTTGCATAGCATATTCGAAACATACTTAAGTATATTTAAGGAATATGAAATCTCTGTTGTACATTCACGAAATCTCATGTAGATATGTGTTTTAAACCTGTATATATATTATTAGGAGCATAATAATATATAGGTTCAAAAAGCTCATAACGTTCATAGGTTTATATATTAAATTTATACGTTAAATACGTTAAATATATCAACAGTATACCGTATACATTAAATATATCAACAGCGTATACTCAGTATACAAAATCATCATATAAAGGTGTATTACATCATACCAAAATACGCTCTGTATTAGGTATATAATGCATAAAAAGCAATAAACTGGTATACACATGAACATACATTTTAATATACTGTTGATACATACTTTGTATATACACATATATGAATGTATAAGTCTATATACGTGCAATACTTTTTATTTAAAAACTAGTAAACTTACTTGTGTTTAATTGGTCAATGTTGATATTATATTATGGTCAATATGCTAATTTCAAATGTAAATTACTTACAATCCAAATGCTATGTGTTATTAAGTACAACATTCGTATATTCTTTTATACACATATGAATGCGTGTGTGTGTGTATATATATATATATATATATATATTTGTTTAGTTAATAATTTTCTTTATACTAAGTATTTAGCTTTTCATTTAAATTTAAAATTTTAATGTTAACGTTAACCATTGATTTAAATTCTTTAAGTATATTATTTTGCTCATTACTCTTTTTCTATCTAATTATTAATTTAGAAAAAAATAAGTTAATATAATAAAGACATTCTTAATATATGAAACCAATTTGTCTTGTTCGTGTGTATACATCTGTATGTATTAGATTGTGTGTGTATATGTACATGTGAATATGTAGACAACACAAACGTTATCGTATAAATGATTACTTGAAGGAGTTTTAATAATTTTTAAATTGTATGTAAGCCTCGTAAGAAGATGTATACTATAAAATATTAAAAATTTATATTAATGATTAATATTAAGTTTAATATTAATTTATGTTTAAGGGGCGTCGTAAAAATTAGCAAAAATAATTTAAATTTTTATTTAAAAAAAGAGAAATATATATATATGCAACAATGAAATAATAATAAATATATATTTTAAGTATAAGTAAGAAATTCATAATATTTAACCCAAAAAACTATATATGTTAATGATCAGCGCACACAAGATCAAGTAATTATATACAAATTAAAAACATAAGGACTAAATACAATGTATAATATTATATATGAAAATATTATGTTTTAAAGTTTCACATTCTCTAAATTTCTTTAATAATGGTTACTAAGGTAATGTTTTACATGCTTTTTTTTTTCCCATAGTGTACGGTGATAAGGATACGATCTATGTGCGTGGAAATACAGTTTCAAATTAATAAAAATCTATATGTGTGTGTGTTATAGTTATTGAGGGAGTCAATGTTATTACATATCGATACAAAGATACACATGCACACGCCACTATGTGCGTGGAAATACAGTTTCAAATTAATAAAAATCTATATGTGTGTGTGTGTGTTATAGTTATTGAGGGAGTCAATGTTATTACATATCGATACAAAGATACACATGCACACGCCACAAGCATAGATATATATTATATAAAGAATGGACAAAATCTATAACGTACATAATAGTGTTATAATAGATTTATGTTAGTTTTCAAGCTGTATGAATGTAATTATATTCAAAATTTCAATTAGTTTGGTTGTGTTTAAATATGCCCAAAAGATGTGTTTTTTCATGTATGTAATATATATGAAGTATATTTCATATAGTTATAAGATTATATTTTAAGATTTTATTCATTCAAACGAAAAGAAACGTTGGGTGGTAAATATAATGTAAACTTGATTTTAATTTTAAATTTTGATTAATAAATATATTACACATTTATTTTTATAATACCTTATATTTTAAGTAAAAGCATTTAATTCACGACAATACAGTACACCAATATAATATACTAATTTACCTGTATGTACAAGAAAACTCCAAATAAACAACACTGTCACATTTATGAATATTCTTTTTGAAATTCAACCATTTAAATCGAAATCATAATGGTCAGCATATTTTATGAAATTTCAATTACCCTTAAACCTTTTCTGTATAATCACGCATATGCACGTATAAAATTAAAAAAAATTATCATTAAGTGATTTTTCCAAAAATAATTATATTATAATTGTTCTGATATTATGTAGGCTAGATTTCATTTAACGTTTGATACGTGTGACTTTCATATATATATGTGTGTGTGTGTGTGTGTGTTTAAATTTCATTTAAGAAATATTATTAAAATATAAAAATAATAACTTGATTTGAAGGTATGATTATTATTATATTAGGATAACGGTTTGGTTAGGTTAATATTAATTAACACTTAACAAATAATCTTCACATTATAATTGATTAATTATGAATTAAGTAATAAATTAACTCAAAATTAATTAAATGTCTTTACATATAATATAGTTAAGTTAATCAAATTAAGATAAAAATAATTTAAGTTTGCTTAACAAAACTATTTTAAAATTTATGGACACCAAATATGGTTAATTGTAAATCTAGCTAAATAGCATGTGAGAGAACCTGATCCCAGGGTTTAACCGAATAGTGGGAAGACACCCTAGAGTGTTAATAAATAAATAATAAGTTTATAATTTTAAAATGTTTATTGAAATGTAATGTTTTTTAAGATAATAAATTAAGTATTAATTATTAAACTTAAATTAATAATATAAATGTTAAACTTAATTAATAAATATAACGTTCAAGAACGCATTCCGAAACTAAAAACTGAAAATGTGATTGGGAGATTCTGTTTGCGTCGACCTTGGCTATAACCATAACAGTGAAATTCTGCACCATAGTAAACTTTATTCATTCCACATATTTATTTCATATATTATTTCTAAAATCTTTTTTGAGTTTTTTATGTGTACATGAGTGTGGGTACTTTCTATATGTATATACAAATTAGTTTATTTCACGATGCACCGTGTAAACAAACAGATCTGAGTTTTGGAGTAACATTTTTTTTGTTAAGTTTTCACAACCTTCCTTAATTACAGTTAATTATTTAAATGATTTGATATGCATTTAGAGAATATAAATTAAAAAGACCTTCAGTGCATTTCATCTGTATACACGATTTGTTATATATAAATTTTTTTTTTAAATATATGTTTTCATGTTTAATATTTGTCAGTTAATTAAATCTTAATTAATTATCGTTATCACAAAGGGAGGGCTGGACTCAGTGGACTGTGAAACCGGTGCCATCTTTTAATGTTAAAAACAGTACATGTTAAAAGTTATATTTTATACTTTTTAAAATGATTTTAAAGACAACGCTGTAGTATCGTCTATGACACGTCAAAACAAATCAAGTTGTTTATTAATTTATAAATAAATAAATATTACTAGGTTTGTGGGAATCAGAATTTTAAAATTGCTGATTTAAATTTTATATATATTTTCAAGCTTAGTACTTGTAACTTCAGATATACATGGTGATATTAAAACTAGCGGGTCTACCAAATGTATGTAAATACAAGCGACACACATAAGTACATGTGCATCTACGGATATGCACATATATCTGCACGTATACAC
This sequence comes from Selaginella tamariscina, assembly GCA_003024785.1. NCBI lineage: Eukaryota > Viridiplantae > Streptophyta > Lycopodiopsida > Selaginellales > Selaginellaceae > Selaginella > Selaginella tamariscina. The sequence goes on along the minus strand of PUQB01000792.1, from coordinate 67,921 downwards.
ACCTATATACGTCCAACAATAAAAAGATATAAATAAATAAATAAATTGCTTTTTATCTGAATAAGTATTTAAGTACTTGTTATATTAATTCGTTTAATAATAATGATAAGTTTAAAGAATAAATATATTCTTTTCTTCGAACCAGCAAAGAACTCTCTATCCAAATTATTATTAATATTTTTTGAATTTCTTTTTATAAATATATTAAAGAATCTTCTTTAAATAATAATGATCGGATTGATGGAATTTAGAAATTACTAAAACCTTTCATACAATCTTATGAGTCAATCTATAATACTAAAGATTATGTGGAGTATGATGTAACTATGTTATATTCTACTCAGAATGTTATATGACTGTATGTATACATGTATAAGAAGGTAATAAATATTAGTTGATATATATATATATATATATATAGAATAATTCAACCAGAACACCTGAATATCTATATAAAAATCTATCTATATATATAAAGTGAAAAGGTTAATATTTATTAAAGTTTAAATAAATACGTACTTAAACCACAGTCTTTAACAGTGATTAAATCCGTAGTCAAAAAATGCTACGGAAATGTTTAATTACTAATTTAGTTTAATTACTAATCCGTAGCATTTTTTTACTACGGCATATATCATTGGTCTTTAACAAGTTTTATGGTACTCAAAACAGCTTGTCTCTACACTTGTCCATACACTAGCATGCATAAATCAGACTCTACAGGTATATATATGTGTGTGTATATTTACGGTTTGGGTGTACAACACACACACACACACGTGTGTGGGTGTCTGTCTGTAAATTGTATGTGATATTTGTACGTTTGGCGCCACAATTTTCTTATCATTATGTATTTGCTTGTATTATTATATTCCACAAACGTGTGTGTTTATACATAGACTAATATATAGTATATCCAATACATATATGGTTATATGTTTATAAAAAAATATAGAACACAAATATGCGAATGTTGGATCTTTAAGTTGCCTGTTATGCAATAGATGTGCTATAATTTACACATTAAATGTGTCCCTTTAACTTAATTAGATATTCTTAACAATATCCAATGAACATTTATATAATAGTATAAGTCATATTATATATAATCTCGGTTGCTAATGTCCCAATGAAATTGTGATTTTTACAAAATGAATGTTTTGAACGTGGAACCGGTTGGTTGTGGAATCGTAACCTAATTTAGTTTTTATTTTTCATTTTTTTCATTTTTCTATTTCTATATAATCTATTTGTAATTTCATTTGTAAATGTCAACCACAAAAAAATGTATAGACTACATACAGCCACACCCATCCACCTATAATATATAGTATCTCTGTGTGTATGTAAGATTAGACCTATTACAAATTATGACAAGTTCCTACTTACCGTATCCTAATGACATGTATTAGAAAGCTGTATTAGCTAAGTAAACACAGATATATTTATGTCCACAGTGTGTATAAAGAACACATAAATATTATACAAATTTACATTATAAGTGATTAAGAAATAGAGGAATATATATATATATAAAAGAGTAACTATTATATATATATATAAATACATAAAGTAGTTAATAATTATTAACTATAATAAATTAAAATATTAAAGTTATCCTTGTACCATTTATTTAATATTGATTATGAAACCTCAAATTTAGTTGGAATCAGAATTTCAAAATGTTTATTTTTATATTATATATAGTTTCAAATTCTAAACTCTATATATATATATATATATATATAATATATATAATAATATATATATATATTATATATATATATATATATAGACACACACACACACACACACAAACACACACGTCGAGTACATTGCATCTACGTATATGTGTATATGCATATGCACACACCTATATACGTCCCTTGTGTATTTGGCCACTTTTGAAAGATTCCTCCATGGTTTTCCGCAATGATGCGTGTACACGCGTACGACGCGCGCAAGTACACAGGGTGTTAAAGGTTACTAAGTCTATAAGAGAAAATAAATAAATAAATAAATTGTATTTAAGAACTTTACTACACTCGCACGCATATATCTGATTAACTACTTGTTCATATTATATTTGATAGTAATAATGATATTCTAAATATATTATTTTTCAAACCATACAACATGTTGTCACAGCAGTTTAGTTTTAGGTTTTATAATTGTACTCAAAATATAATGAATTATGGAGTATAGAATTTAATATAGGTTAATGTATAATACTGAAAGATTATGTAGAATATATGTTATATTGTGTGTGTATATATTTCTGCCTAAATGTTATACGACTGTGTCTGTATGTATGCATGTATATATGTATCTACTGGTCATATGTCGCCAAACCATATTATACACATACATGCATATACTTGTAGAGATGTTATATAACCATATGTATATATGTAAATATGTATATACACACACACAACGTTATGGGAAATTTGTGTAGAGATTAATGAAAGACATACTAAGTATACACTATTAATATAAAAAGTTGCTTTGAATAAGAAGAAAGGGAGACTGTATTAAATTATTATTTTTTCTTTCATAAACATATTATAAAGCATATATAGCTATATTATATGTATGGATCTACTTTTATATTATATTTATTTTGTTCCACAATGCACATATCATCAAAAAGTATTCTTGTTATCACATTTTAGTTTTTTAGTACATTTTAAACCCTTAATTGATGTTAAAAACAGTAATTGAATACACCATATTTTATGCATTAATAATGATGTTAATTAAGTTGTTTATTAATTTCTAAATTAATAAATATTGCCAGGTCTATTGGAATCAGAATTTCAAAATTGTTAATTTTTAACTATATATATTTCTCCAAGCTAGTACATGTGTATATAATGCAGTGTATATGTGCATATGTACACATTTGAAATACTCAACCTAGAAGGTCTGCTGCCACCATAAAGCTCAAGGACATTCATTCATAGGTTGTTGAATCTATTGTAGCAAAAGAACATAAAATATAAAAATATAGAAATGTTTACATTTAAGAAATTTACACTCATACATGTGATTAACTAGTTGTTTATATTATTTTTGTACAATAATAATGGTAGATTCACAAGAATAAATATATTGTTTGTAAATCATCATCATTAAGCCTGCTGAATGGTGAGGTAAGTATTTAGTTAAAAATTAATAAATATTAATATAATTATATAAAAAATATAGCTCATTTTACATATATATATATTCTAGGTGCAAGAACTGGGCTGCAGTTGTGTCAAATGTATTAATGTTTTTCTGCAAATTAGCAAAATATATACTTATTTAAAAATATTCTTGGTTATCCATATAATTAAATCACAACGATGCATTATTAATGAATGTGAATGAGGCTTAATTTGAGTAAACTATGTTACTATTAAATTAAATTTATATCTCATTATATAAAACTATTTTAATATATCACAAATTTTGGATATTCATAGATTACACTATAAAACATACGTTTTGTAAATTTGATTTAACTATTGTTGTTGTAATTGAAATCCCCTTGGTCCTTGTTGTAATTGAAATCCCCTTGCCACTCTGACAAACGTGCTTTTCAAATTTTATATATAGTGAATTCAAGAAAAATAATTATTTACAATACGGTGTAAAACTTTGGCACTTCAAGCATCAAAGTTACATGTATTTGAGATGTTAAGAGAGAGTTTATCTCACAAGTAATGTAACTTTAATTATTTCCCATAAAGCGGTTAATTACCCTTATTTAAATACAGTTTCAATATATATACACACAACGCACACACACGCACACCAGCACACTGTATAAGATTGTTTTTGTCAACGCATTAACCTAGATAATATGGAGGTGTATGGACATTATATATATATTTAATTATAAATTTTTATATACATTGATATTAGTGATACCCTTGTAAATTGTAAGTAACATATTGAAACCGTGGAACCGTATCAAAGTGGTCATCGTGCCATGGTTTAAAGTAAATAAGGAATTCTGAAATATATTATTTGAATGTTCTTAAATGTTTTTTCTTTTACGTGTGTGATGTATATATATATATATAAGGTTAGTTATCTTAAAGTGTGTCTATACATTAAGATAAGTAAACCTTATCTTTCAATGATTTAACTTTGATCGTGAACCCATGCACATGTGAATGTAGCTTTAAATTTAGTGCTAAGTTTATTAAAAAAAAAATAATTTATATAGGGAATTTAGGGAAAATTCTCTAAATAATACTTATTTGCACAATTGTTTAAATTTATTATTAACTGGGATATACTTTAAATTCATTTGATGTATGGAATTCACTAAGCTCATTTAAATTCTTTAGCACACACATCTAGGGCAATGTGTGAGTGTAAACATGTTTGCATTTGTGTCCTGTTCACATGTATGTGTGCTTTAGCGATTAGCAATTTCATTATTTTATTTAAAATTAAATTAATAACTTTAATTAAATTTAGAAGTTACTTTGATAAGAAGATATACAATGAACTTCAAGTACAATGAAAAATTATCTTAAAGATTTGTAAGATATTATATATATTATATATATATGTATATACATACAGTAATATTTAATAATATTAAAACTTTAAAAGCATGATAGAAATAATATTATTATAATATATACAAATTTTATTTATATAAATAATTAAATATGTTTATCATTATATTAAAAGAGAAATAATTATATAGATTTATATAATTTAAAAAAGATAATCACACATTATTTTAAAATTCATTATTTAAAAGTTTCTTTACACAGTAAAAATTATAAGCAGTTAATAATTTTGATTTAAAATACAAGTGAGAACTATAACAAAAACAAAAACATTAATATTATTTTATATTTAAATTATCATTAAGTATGGATTTTTCTTTTATAAAAGAAAATTGAATCTCATTGTAAATATAAATTTTTTGTCCATATATAATAAAATTCTTTAGTATATTTACACATGTGTATAAGTCCCTTGTGTATTGATATACAAGGCCAATTTTTGAAACAAATCTATAATCCCTGTCCTCTCTTTAATAATGAGAGTACACACAAACATACATGTGTGCACATATAGAAATGGTTCATTTGAATATTCAAGAGATTCTGTTAAACTTCTCTTGTCACCGTCTTAAAATAACAAAAACTATTAAAAACAATAGATAGAGAAAAAAGAAAAAATTGTATATCTATGACTTTTACATATATGATTGTATATATGATTAATTAGGATATATTTAAAATTGCTTTCAAATCATCAACACAATGTGCAAGTTAATTTTTAGGTATTAAAAAATGTTTTACTACAAATTTTAGGGCTGATTCACATTATACATTGTGAACATTACATTAATTATTATTAGCTTAATTATTAATTAATGTCATCGATTTTCACACCAGTATTAGTTAATCATAACATTAAAAAATTTTACTTAATATAACCTAACTTAATTTAATGTAATGTAAATGACTTCCACATATATTACCTTAGAGTTATAACATATATGTGTTTTCACATATATTTTTACATTAACTTTATATTAAAAGCTCAATTTATTATATTTAAATATTAAATATTATTTTAAATTCCACAAATTTTGAATTTTCCTTTAATTTCTGCATCATGCACACACACAAATTGAGATTTAAATAATATTTAATATTTAAAATATTTAATTTAAAATTTTAATTTAATATATGATTAGCTATCTACAACGTGGGAGGAGCATTTGGATCTATCACTGTTTCCATTCCCTAATGTAAACCCTAAACCCTGTGATATTAGTTAATGTCAACAAATCTTGGCATTAAGTTAATGCTAAATTTTATTAAAAAAAAACATTAGTTAAACATTATTTTTTAATTTAATGTTTGACTGATGTGAATAAATTTGCATTAACAAATGACATTATGTTATTTTTTCAAAATTTAATGTAATGTTTAGGCTGGTGTAAAAACAATTACATTAAATTTAATTATATTCATAAGTTAATGTGTGATGTGAATAGGCCTTTATATATAATTTTATATATTATATTAAGAATATTCTTGGAAATTAACCATTATTCAATACTAATATAATTATTATATATTTTCCCCTCTCTCTCTATATCTATCTATTATATGAAGTATGTATGGCCTTGAAAGTCATGCAAGGAATGGAGAGTGCAATAACAAAATATATACTTTCTTAAAATATTTTCAAATAAAAAGTTAATTAAAATTTTGCGTTGAAAAGATAGATATATGTTTTAAACCCATATATATATATACACACACAAAACTGGCCAATAATAAATACAATGGTCATATGTCATATGAGTCATATATACGTCTTCCCATATCAGTGGGTGGTGTGTCCAAAAAATCTAAATAGATAATTTAAAATGGTATTTAAAGACAATGTGACGTTGTTAAATATTATTTCTGAAATGGTTTCCAAATATACCAGAATATTTTTAATTATAATCGAAATATTCCAGTATGATAGTATATTTTGTCATCAGAACGACGCACATATTTAACACCTTTGGACCAACCTTGCAACATACATTCATCCCCATGCAAATGTAACAAAGTCATTCCTTGTACCGGAACCACCTAGTAAAACATATATAATTCTATGTACAAACTATAGTTTAAATATACATTAATAGTAATGTTTATTAACTTTTAGAAATACCTTCTTCTTAGAAAGTTTTACGTTACTTGAAGCAACTCCCGTATTTAAAATATATCAACAGTATAACTCAGTCGTATGTGTGTCATCAATATCTACACTCTCGTCTATGTGCTGCCCAAAGTGTTGTTGTCTATACCTGTATATACATACACATATACGTACATATACATACATACATACATACATCAGATCATATATATGTACGTATGTGTTATGTAAACATGTATGTTAAGATATATACACACCCACACATTCGTTTTAGGCAGCATATATACATATGTGCACACACGAGCATATATTGCACTCGTACAACACTTTGCACAAAATATATCATACATATGATGTATGTATTACAGTACATATACATAATACCTGTAGAATCTGATTGATGATTGCATGACCATGTACATGGATAATAACTTTGCCTAGTTTCTTAATCATTGAAAGATATTATATCTATATAATACGAATTATAATGTAAATAAATATATGGAAAATAACTACATAGTTCATAAATTATATATTAGATATATATCTTTGATATACAAATAGTATATATCATCTCCATCGCCCTTCATAAACCGGCTTCACAAATTTTAAATAGCTAAGTATGATTCAAGAAATAAATTATTTACAATACATTAATGCACTTGAATTTAAAAGCAAGAAATTTTATTTGAGATGTTAAGAGAAAATTTGCACAGTAATGGTAATGTTTTTTATTTATTTACATCCTATATATGGGGTGTAGTAATTATCCTTGTCTTAGATTTATCACTATGGATGTAGATACACATATATACTGTACTTATATAAATAGCAAAGAATACATATGTATATACATACACAATAGTGGTAGAATATAACAAACGATGTATATGTATACATGCACGTACATAGAGGCAGCTTTTCTACTTTATTAATTAACATATATTATTAATTGATAGATAGCAGTTTAACATAACAGTTAATGCATACACACAAAACATAATCATTACTTTTCAGAAGGGTTTTTTCTTATCATATAATAACATAGTAACATCTTCAACAGCAATATTATATATAATAGAAGTTTTAATTATTTGAAGAAAATATTATTTCAATTTCACATGTTATGTTGCATATCAACTGGGGTTTCCACGCCACAGGGACCGTTACCCCGCTTGCTTAAGGGCAACTTAAGTATATTTTAACTGTAAATTAATCATTCTATATAGACATTTTTTATATACATTTTAATGTATTGTACTTTAAAACGAAAGCATGTAATTATATTAAAAAAATAAAAATATTAATTTTGTATAAGGGGGTTTAATATAAATAATGATTAAGGTTAAGATATGTTTCCCATTTAAGTTTTAATATTGTGTATACATATATGTGTATAATGTCACAGTATATATGTTTGACAATCGTATTAAACAAGACACTGCTAATTATAATTTAATGTCAGGTGCAATACACACTTTCATTTCAATATATTTAAAAACTAGAAATTTTTTAAATAGCTGATTTATATGAATAATTTAAATAATTCAAATACCTTAGATAATTTAATTTTTACAAGTGGGTCAAATCAAAAGTTTTTACTCGAATCTGCTTGATCAACGTAAAATGAATACTAATATTTAAATTTTTATAAAATTTTAATTTTTAAAATAAAATAAAATCTAAACCATCCAAACCTTAATTTACCATTGTTAAATTAGCTATGTGTCTTTGTTACGAATACCTACAAGAATGTGACGTGTCACATCAAACCATTGCCACGTGTTGCATCCCTCGAGCTTCTGATCAGGTTTCTGTATATTCATACCTACAAAGTAAATTTGAATATTATAGCACGAATATGCTATTTAACTATAAATACATGAACATAAATATATGTATCTACGTCGTGTATATATATAGTGTGTGTTTGAATTTACTTGCATAGCATATTCCAAAATACTTGAGTATATTTAAAGAATATTAAATCGTGTATATATAGAGTTTGCGTAGCATTTGCCAAAATAATTAAGTAAATCTCATAATTTTAAAACCTCACATGTAGATATGTTATATGTATTATTAGGAGCATAATTAAAGGGTAGGTTTTGTTATACATCCATTCTCTTAATTATAATTAATTAGATTAATTATTTTAACGTTATATATATTTAAAAGATATAAACGCATTTCATCTATATACATGATTTAGTATATATAAATTTTCTTAAATATATGTTTTTTTCCTGGTTTTTAATATTTACTACTTAATTAAATAATCACCACTAATTGTTTACCATAATCGTTCCTTAAAAACTGGTCAATACTAAATACTAGAGTTTAAAATTGCAGACACGCTCCAAACAACCGATATATTTATTTAAATTACTATCTATATAAAGAAGTAAAATATATTATCATTAAATTTACATTAGCCATGAGAATTAATTACCGGTTTAGGGTATAGGGTACAGGGTTTTATTTAATATATAATTAATTCCAGCAAAAATATTTAGTTGATACATGTATATATTTTTCTTTGTACTAAGTGTATAACTTCTTCTTAATTATTTAAATTTAAACATTTAGTGTTAAACGTTGATTTAAATTCTTTAAGTATATTATTTTGCTCAGTACACTTTTTCTATCTAGTTATTAATTAGAAAAAAACTTAATATAATTAAGACATAATAATTTGTTCTTGTTGTATGTTTACATTTGTATGTATTAGATTGTGCGTGTATATGTGTAACATATTCACATGTATTTCTTACACTCGTACAATTTTATATGTATGTGTGAATGTGTAGATTAGACAATAACATATACAAACATACAACGTACACACCCACAAACGTATATAAATACGAGGTTTTAGTAATTTTAATTAAGAAGATGTACAAAATGTAAAATAATATATACTATAAATTATATTAACAATTAATATTAAATTTAATATCCAATAAATGGAAATAAGTTTGCAACTTTTTTGGGTTAAAAAATTTTCAATTTCTTGTTAGTATTTATTATTATTATTATTTTTACCTTGTTTGCTTATATATGATTAGTTTTTCTAAAATTTAAATTGTTTTTTCTTATTTTCAGTCACTTAGAACATTTAATAACCTAAAAAGTTAATCAAGTATTATGTATAAACTAAAATATAAGGACTAAATACAATGTATTATATTTTAATATTAATAATGATCATTAAGATAATTTTTTATATGTTTTATTAGAGTTATTTTAAAGGTTAAATAATTTATAAAATTCACACGTATAGCTACCTTAGAAAAAGATTTTCAAATTATGTAATAAGAACATAGATATGGATATATAGATATATAAAAATAATATAATGCTATAATGTTTACATCTAAGAAAAAGTTTAAGAATATTCAAATGGATTTTCTGTTCATTCCTATAATATATAGAATACATAGGTGATGAATTTAACTTATTCTTGTTTACTTTAAATCATTTTTAATAGTTTTAAAAATTAAATAAATTAAAATAAAATCATTATATAAGTAGGCAAAGGCGTATAATATTGAAAGGCCTACACTCATGTATGAGTATATATACAACGTGTATATATGTTAAAATAAAAAGCACATATATAAGTAAGATAACATACATATATATGTCTTAAAATATAGATTTTCTTCACAGGTTGGCTTATACATTTCTTTGTCATGAATATTTTCACTATGTTTGTGTTATTGAGGGAGAACTTTCAAAAGTACTAAATAACACGAGTTGATATATATACATTATGTTATTACATATTGATACAAAGATACACATCACAACACACACATCTATAAGGTACATAATAAGTTTTAATAAATTTTACGCTAGTTTTCAAGCAATGGAATCTCCAGTCTTTGACTCAAAGAATACTCTCTATTTATACAAATTATTAAAATTTAGTTTATTCATTTTTAAATATACACAAAAGCATCTCCAAGGTGTATTCAATATGTATACATACATATATATACATTTGTAGATATATGAAGTAAATTATAAAATTATATTTTAAGATTTTATTCATTCAAATCGCGTTCAAAGGTTGGTGGTAAATACGGTTTGAATTTGAATAAATAAAACAAAATATAAGTAAAAGCATTTAAATGCATTTATGTACAAGAAAACTCCAAATAAACAATATATATAGTATAAATATTCTTTTTGAAATTCAACCATTTAAATCAAAGTATCAGCAATGCATTTAAATTACACTTATTATGTATAATCACATGCACGTATAAAAGTATAAAATTAAAGTTTAAAAATTAATAATAATTAAGTAATTCTCCCCAAATCATATAGTAGGAATATATTTTAATTCAATAGGTTAGATTTTATTTAACACTTGGTATGCACCACCATTTGAGACTTATATATATATATAACACAACACACATGGTTTTAAATATTTTATATTTATATAAAATTTATATTCAAGAAATATTATTAAACTAAACTCTCCATTTGAAGGGCTCTTGACAAGCTTATTTTTATTATATTAGGATAATAGCGTTAATAAATAACTGATACGTTTATATTTAAATTTTTTTTGAAAATATTTAAAAATGTTTATATCATTAAAGTATTTCTAAAATAATTCAATGATATAAATCCTAAACTTAATTAATATATATAATTCATAATTGTTTGGTATATTACATGTACAGTACATAACATACACAACAACACTAATCATCCTGAAAATAGATTTAAAATTGGCCATCATGCCATGATTTTTTTACATTAGGAAGGAGAATATATTATATTGATTGTTATAAAACGAGTTCAATATATAGATAGATAGGTACATATACTTTCTATGTATATACAAATTAGTTTAGTCCACGATGCACATATTCATCAAAACAATATACATTTTAGAGTTTGATTGTATATATACATTAATATGAATAAAACAAATTATATCTGAGTTTAAATATACTCTTGAGTAACATATGTTAGATTATATATTTCTTTTAAAATGATTTTAAAGACACTTACAATGTAGTATCGTATATGACACATTAAAACAAATTAAGTTGTTTATTAATTTTTAAATAATTTAAAATCAAAATTTCAAAATTGTTGATTTAAATTTTCGAGCTTAGTTATGCATATGGGTGAAATTTAGTGATGTTTGTATATATAAGCACACACATAAGTACATGTGCATCTACAGATATGTGCATGTTCATGCTTTGTGTTCATATGTATATACCTACACGTAAATACACACACACACCCCTATATACGTACCTTCTGCATTTGGCAGGCTTTACGGCTACCCTCAATAATGCGTGTATACGCGTACACAAGACACACACATGGTGTTAAAAATTATCTTGTTACCATCTTAAAACAACAAAAGCTCGTAGGTTGTTAATAAAGAAAGGAAAAACAAAAAAAAATAAAATATAATATAATTTGGAAGATGTTGATAGATTAAATACTTGTTTATGTTAAATAATAATGAAATATTTAAATTAATAAATATATAAATTTTCAAATCACCAAAGAACTCTATTGAACAGAAAAATATTAAAAGATTTTCTAACTCTACAAATTATTATCAACATATTTTGAAATTATATAACTTTATATATAAATGCTAGAGAATATTTTTTAAATATACTGATCGATTAATGAAGTCTAGAATTTACTCAGGCAATCTTACGAGTCAATTTATAATACTGAAAGATTATGTGGAATATGGTGTAACTACTGTTCAAAATGTTATGTGATTGTATGTATATGTGCATGTATATATATCTACCGTATATATACACAAACGCATATATACCCGTAGAGTCTGATGTATGCACGAAGAGAATGTGGGGAGACTGTTTTTACAAAAGTAAGTATTAGTAAATATTAATTATATATAAACTATGGAATATGTGTGTGTGCGCCTGTAGAATAAGTGACACCCCTAGTGGAATCATGGCTTACATAACACATACATATATGTATGGTTAAATGTATATAAATATTATAAACATAAACACTCACGTAGTTATATGTATATCTGCGTATGTGAATTTTAAATCTTTAAGTCGCATATTATGTAGTAGATTGTTATAATTTACAGATTAATATTCCCTTAACTTAATTATAATATTCTTAACAATATTTAATGAACATTGATATAATAGTAAGTTGGATTAGCTATGAGTCCCGGTGGGTATATATATTGCAATTGCTCCTATGCTTCTGTGGTTTTGGAATCATAAATTAATCATCCTTTCATGTATCTTTCAGAGCACTATTAGTTTCATTTGTAAATGTCAACCACAAACATATATATAAACTACATACAGAGACAATCGTACTTACCACCAAGTTTTATAATTCTAATAAAGAATGTTCTTTAAATATAATGATGTACTAAAAGAATTTAGAAAAGTCGATGTATAATACTGAAACGTTATTGTAGAATATATATGTTATATTGTGTGTTAATAATTGAGGTAGATATTTAATTTATATAAATAGAACTTTTTTTAGTTTATATATATTCTAGTTGAGTGGCTTGTGTTAAAAAGTAAGTCCGCAAATTAAAAACATCTTGAAATATTCATGGTATATTCTAGAATATTCATACATGTAAGCTGTATAATTATTGAAATTGCCATTATTTAACTTTTCAAATAAACGTCACATAAAATACGGACCAGCATAATCTGCATTTCTTTGTTTTACGTTATTAAATATAATTCTGAATTGTTTTAGATTTAAATCGCAATGTGACACATAGGCATACATGCACATGCACAGACATATGTATGTGTAATATGTATCAAATTTATATAATCCAGCATATACCAAGAATCTTAAACAAAAATCTCATCAGAACGAGGCACATGTTTAACATATTAATTATCATAAATTTATACATTTTATATATGTGCATATATAATTAATAGAAATATTTATTAACTTTAAATACATATTTACCTCAATTGTTTTCTTACGACCAGTGAAAAACAGTCTCCCCACACCATCAAGCTGATTATTAGAAAGTTCTACGTTACTGGAAGCAACTCCTGCATTTAAATATATCAACAGCGTATATGTGTGTCATACACTCTCGTGTATATGCTGCCAAAGCGTTGTCCTTGTCTATACCTGTACACACACATACACACACAAATATCAACCTTAAGTTTAAAACTTTCATAAACACTGTAGCAATATCTTTTGTGTATGATATAGGTAAGTTATATGTACGGATCTACTTCTTTATTCCACAATGCATATAATATGATGTAACTGTGATATAATCTGTGTATATTCTGCATATATATATGTGTGTGTGTGTGTGTGTGCAAGTATGTATGTATCTACTAGCCAAACCGTATATAACACACACACACATGTGTGTGTGTGTTTGTGTATGTTATATTCCATGTGTCTAAATTCTAGCCAAACGTTATATGAATGTATACGTGTATACTTAACGCACACAAAACTTTGGACAATGTATAGACGAGTGTATTCGAGTCAGTATACACTATTAAGTTGCTTTGAGTATCATAAAACTTGTTAAGAAGAAGAGAACCAGCTTGTTGGTGGGAAGATTGTGTTTTACAATGGTAAGAAAATAAATGAATTTAATTATTGTCTGTGACAAGGTAAATATACATTTAAGGATATATCAAGAATATTTTGGATAAATATGCAAATACACCCATCCCCAGTCCTTGCACCTAGAATATATATATATATATATATATATATATATATATATATATATATATATATATATATATATTAATATTGAAATAAATCACAACGAATGCATTGTACCGTTATTATACAGGGGTAAAGAATTGATTGTGGGCAGCAGATATATAAGTAGACACACTAATATAACAATATATATTAAATATTAAATGTGATCTTAATTTGAGTTCATGTTAAACTATACAAGTTTAATTACATTATATAAATTATTTTAATATATCACAAATTCTGGATATCCATACATTACACAATATAAAACATAGTTTAGTAATTTATATCGAACTATTGTTGTAATTGAAATCCCTTAGACCACTGTGTCAAATCAGTTTATAAATTTTAAATATATACAGTTCAATTATTTACAATACGGTTAATTATATATATATATATATATATATATATGAGATGTCAAGAGAGAGTTTATCTCATAAGAAATGTATTTTTAATTATTTACATCCCACATAAAAAAGGATGTAGCGGTTACTTACCCTTGTTTAAATAATATGGCGATGTATCGACATTTTATATATATTTAACTACAAATGTTTATAAACAGTGATATTACCGATGTATAACTAACAGTTAGAAAACCTTGAAACCATTTCAATCACATCGTATACTTACACAGTAATTTGAACTTAGCACGAATATGCTATATAATTATACATACACGGACATAATACATGTATGTAAAGACTATATGCATTACAATTTTAAAAATTACATGAAAAACAAAAAATTAATTAATTTAAAATGGTTTTTTTTTTTTTTGATGTTATTAAATATAAATCTGAATGGTTTCAGATTGTTGTGCAACACAGATGCTATAATCACACTGACATACATCACATATTATTATATAAGTTCCAGGTGGAATCGAATATTCCAGTATGATACCACATCAGAAGGCACATATTTAACACCTTTGGACACAACCTTTCCTTCGTGCAACATACATTCATCCCCATGCAAATGTAACAAAGCCATTCCTTGTACCGGAAAATGTAAAAATTTATACATATATGTATATATACAATTAATAGTAATATTTATTAACTTTTAAATAAATATTTACCTCAATTGTTTTCTTCCGGCCAGCGAAGAACTCCCGTATTTAAATATATCAACAACGTATACTCCGTCGTATGTGTGTCATCAATGTCTACACTCTCGTCTATATGCTGTCCAAAGCGTTGTCCTTGTCTATACCATATGCATACACATATGCGTACATACATACATACATCAGACACACACACACACACACACCCCAACATGCACACATATGTATATATACGTTTTAGGCAGCATATATACACATACATATATACGTGCACCCACACACATATATGCACTCATAAAACACTTTGGGCAGCATATATACAGATTGAATACATATGTACGCATGTATATGTATGTGTGCACACACACACACACACACACACACACACACACACACATATATATATATATATATATATATATATATATATATATATATATATATATATATATATTATACCTGTAGAATCTGATGTTTGGGTTCAAGCCAGTAGCAACCTTGTTCTTAACCTGTATATCTTTGAACAATGTTGATAAGCCCGATTTCCATAGCTTGTCAGCAAGCTCGGGTGAGTGTAATGATATTTTATCATTGTCCCTGAATGCTTCCCCTTTACTCGGTCCTAGGCTACCTTGGTTCAAATCCCAGTTTCTCGGCTTCTTTAATAAATAAATCACTATTAAATTAATCTAAAAAAACACATGAATTAGTAAATAAGTTTATATATTTTATATATAATCTCTTGTACATAATATATGTAATATAAATATTCTTAAGCATTCTATATAAGAGGAATAAGACATGTCAAGAGATATCAAACGTGTATATGATTGCACGACTGTGTACATGGATAATAACCTTTGCCTAGTTGCTTAATCATTGAAAGATATTATATCTATATAATAGAAATTATAATGTAAATAAATATATGGAAAAATAACTACATAGTTCATAAATTATATTGCTATATACAAAGATGTACAAATAGTATCTATCATCTCCATCGCCTTTGATAAACCGGCTTCACAAATTTTAAATAGCTAAGTATGAATTCAAGAAAATAAATGATTTACAATACAGTTTCAAATTAATGGCAATTGAATTTAAAAGCAACAAATTTTACGTTACATATATTTGAGATGTTAAGAGAGAATTTGTCTCACTAAGTAATTTATTTTTATTTATTTACATCCGGGTGATTATCCTCGTTAGATTTATCATTGCATAATGCATTACGGATATAGATACACATATATATACTGTACTTGTATACAAATAGCAAAGAATACATATCTATGTACATACACAATAGTGGTAGAATATAACAAACGATGTATATGTATTTGTCTCCAAGGTGTATTCAATATGTATACATCATTGTAAGTAAATTTCATATAATTATAAAATTACATTTTAAGATTTTATTCATTAAACTTTCCAACCCACGTTCGAAAGGTTAATGGTAAATATGGTTTGAATTTGAATAGATAAAAACAAAGTATAAGTAAAAGCATTTAAATGCATTTACCCTTACGTACAATAAAACTCCAAATAAACAATATCCTATATCATTTATAAATATTCTTTTTGAAATTCAACCATTTAAATCAAAGCATCAGCAATGCATTTAAATTACCCTTAGTCTGTATAATCACACCTCGTACATGCACATATAAAAGTATAAAATTAAAAATTAAAAAATAATAATAATTAAGTAATTCTCTCCAAATCATATAGTAGGAATATATTGTAATTCAATAGGTTAGATTTTATTTAACGTATGCACCACCATTTGAGACTTATATATATATGGTTTAATATTTTATATTTATATAAAACTTCTATTCAAGAAATATTATTAAAATAAACTAATAATAACTTGATTTGAAGGAAGCTCTTAAGTTTTAACAAGCTTATTTTTATTATATTAGGATAATAGCGTTAATAAATAACTTATAAGTTTATAGTTTAAAATGTTTATTGGATTTCACTCTTGTATGTAATAATTCAATGATATAAATCCCAAACTTAATTAATATATAATCCATAATATAAATCCCAAACTTAATTAATATATATAATCCATAATTTTTTGGTATAATCGTACAGTACATAAATAAAAAACAACATTAATCATCCTGAAAATAGATTTAAAATTGGCATTCGGTGCATGGTTTAAAGTAAAGTTATATATTTATTTCATTGAGAAGGAAAATACATTATTTTGATTGTTATAAAATGAGTTTAATATAGACATATACTTTTTATGTATATACAGATTAGTTTACTCCATGATGCACATATTCATCAAAAAATATGCAATTTAGAGTTTTGATTGTATATATACGTATACGACCGTATAAACAGATTTGAGTTTAAATACACTCTTGAGTAGCATTTTTTAAAGTTAAAGAAGTAAATGTTAGAATATATATTTGATGCTTTTAAAATGATTTTAAAGACACTTGTATATGACACATTAAAACAAATTAAGTTGTTTATTAATTTCTAAATAATTTAAAATAATAATACTGGATTTGTTGGAATCAGAATTTCAAAATTGTTGATTTAAATTTTATATACATGTTCGAGCTCAATATTTGTAACTTGAGATATGCATATTGGTGAAATTTAATGGGTTTACTCAAATGTACGTGTATATAAGCACACACATAAGTACATGTGCATCTACAGATATGTACATGTTCATGCTTTGTGTTCATATGTATAAACTTACACGTAAATACACACACACCTATATACGTCCCTTCTGCATTGGCAAGCTTCATGGCTACCCTCAATAATGCGCGTATTCGCGTAGACAAGACACACACATGGGATTTATGGGGTGTTAAACTTATTTTGTTACCATATTAAAACAACAAAAGCTCAAAGGACATTAGTAGGTTGTTAATAAAGAAAAGAAAAAAAAAAAATAAAATAAAATATAATTTGGAAGATGTTGATAGATTAAATACTTGTTTATATTATATTTGTTAAATAATGATGATATATTTAGACTAATAAATATATAGTTTATCAAACCACCAAGGAACTCTATTGAACAGAAAAATATTAAAAGATTTTCTAACTCTACAAATTATTATCAACATATTTTGAAGGCATTTATATATAAATACTAAAAATTATTCTTTAATATACTGAAATTAAAAACTTTTCAGGCAATCTTATGAGTCAATTTATAATACTGAAAGATTATGTGGAATATGGTGTAACTACTGTTCAAAATGTTATGCGATTGTATGTATGTGGGCATGTATATATGTATCTACCGTATATATACACACACCCATATATGCATGAAGAGAATGTGGGGAGACTATGTTTTACAATTGACAGTAAGAAAACA
Source organism: Selaginella tamariscina (assembly GCA_003024785.1). Lineage (NCBI taxonomy): Eukaryota > Viridiplantae > Streptophyta > Lycopodiopsida > Selaginellales > Selaginellaceae > Selaginella > Selaginella tamariscina. Next base: position 49,028 of record PUQB01000792.1, on the reverse strand, counting down.
ATTGAGGTAAGTATTAATAAATATTAATATTAATTATATATAAACTATAGTTCTTTGTACTTATACAATATTCTAGGACAAGGAATGCACAAAGCGAAGTCTTGAAATATTCTTAGTATATATTGGAATATGTGTGTGTGTGCGCCTCTAAATTTACGCAGAATAAGTGACACCCGTAGTGGAATCATGGCTTACATATCTAACACATACTTATATCATTGTACATACATTTATGTATTTATAACTAAATAGCATATTACTTGTCTACTGTGTAAGTATGAACCTGACAGATGTACACTACAATTGGAAAAACTCGAGAGATGCAACACGTGGCAATGGTTATGATGTGACACGTCACATTATTATAAGGACACATGCTTGTATGCTTCGTTGTGTAACCATTGCCCATAATTTTACAATTGTAAATTAATAATATGTTTGAATAGGATGGTTTTGATTTGATTTTATTTTAAAATTCATTTAAAAATTAGAATTATATATAAATTAAACTCATTTTATGTTCATCAAAAGCAGCTTTGAGATCCCAGTAATAACTTTGATTTGAATCATTTATAAAAATTAAAATTATTTAAATTATTCATATAAATAAGTTATTTATAAAATTACTAGTAGTTTTTAAATATATTAAAATGAAAGTGTGTATTGCACTTGACATTAAATTATTATTAGCGATTTCTTGTCCTAGTCGATTGTCAAACGTATATACTGGTGAAACATAATTTAGTTCCATACGGACACACAGATCCTTAAAAGCATTATATATATAATAAATAAAATACAGAATATTAAAAACTTAAATGTGAAACATATCTTAGTCTTAATCATTGTTTTTATTTAAACCCCCTTGTACAAAACAAAAGATATTATTAAAAATAATTAATTTACAGTTAAAATATACTTAAGTTGCCCTTACGCAGGGTAACACTCACAGTGGCGTGCGGTAGTTGATATGTAAGATAATATGTGAAACTTAAATAATATTTAATTTAATAATTAAAACTTCTATATATATATAAAACTTCTATTATTATATGATAAGAAAAACCATTTTAACAAGTAATGATTATATTTTGTGTGTATGCATCAACATTTTTATGTTGATACATAATGTTGATGCATGATCCATGTACATACAGGATAAAGCAACTATTTCCCCTTAATTAATAATATATGTAATTAAAAAAGTAGAATATCGTAAACATTGGTATCCACGTGCCTGTATACATATTCATCGTCTATTATATTCCACCATTATTGGTATTTTAAGATATATATTATATATGTATTTTGGAAGTATATATATGTATCTATATCTATTATTAACTTTAAAATATTAATAAATTATGCTAGAATTCACTTTTGAAATTTTAAATGAAATACTATGGAGCAAGTCAAAATTAATTTTAGTTTTAACCCAAAATGAGTTTTAAGATTCTTAACAATATAAGACGTAGCTAATTTCCATACAACATTGAGATTTGAAATTGAAGAAGAGCTATGGCAACAACCCTTTACTTTCAATGGAAAGATTTTCAGAACCATCAATTATGTCATACACATTGTACACACCTGATAAGTCTTCATAAACACAGCCTAATGTGATTAATGGGTTGGAGGTTCAAAAGGTTCTTAAAGATTAAAAGTTCGGGAAGGAATAAATAATGAAGTGTATTTGTGCCTATCTCAGCCATGATATTTTTATTTAAAGTTAACATAGAGAATTCACTCAACTTTGGAGGTTTGCTTCTTTGAAGATGGCAAAGATATGCAGCAATATATAGACTCTTTGAGTTGGTTGTTTTGCAAATTTTGCTACCCAGAAAAAGGAACACAAGGTTCTTAATTTAATGCAGAGAATGAAGCTTTACAAGTTACTCCATTGGAATGGATGATGTTGCCGAAGTAATGATGTATGAAATGAATCTCTTGTTTGACGAGGCAACCACAAAACTAATGAATACCTCCCTATTACACAAAGAGAAAACTCAAACGTATGAAGTGCATTGTGCAATGTATGTCATGAGAGAGCCAATGTGGGCTTTGGTGGAATGGAATGAAAGGTAAAGTGGCCGTGGACACAATAATGTGTGTGGAGGTTGAGTTGGTCTTGACAACCAAGGAGGTGTAGTATGTTGTTGGACGAGGCATCTCCACTACAAAAGGGCATAATCAAGCCCCAATAAGAGGAGTGAGACGTATCTGTTATGATTAGTGTAAGCTGTGTTGGGAGTTTAACTATTGGGCTCGAGATTGCTTGGGTAGCATAGCTACAAACCTAAGCAAGCCCCTGATTGAAGCAAGTGAGGAGATTAAAGAAAAAAGTCACAATGTGGAAGTCGAGACATAAGTTCTTGATTCTAGATGTACTAACCTCATGAGTATGAATAAGTCATTTTGAGCAATATAAGCTAGTACAAGGAGCCAAATGAGTGGTCCTAAGTAATGATACTTGCTTTAGAATCCAAGGTAGTGAGAAGTTTCATTTCATTCTTGATGATGGAAATGAAATGATTTTTCAAATGCCATGCATGTTCTTAATTTGAGAACGAACCTGATGTTTGTGGCTAAGGTGTGTGATAATGGTGCAATGGTTATTTTTTATGATGACAACGTGTTTTTCACAAGTTTTCACATGGTTAGAAAAAGGATGCTCAATGGGAAACACCAAAGGAACTTATACAAGGTATTGGCTTATGTGCATCAAGCAACATTTATTGAATAGTTGCAGCCTAATGCTTATCTTTAGCATTGTCGTTTTGGACATGCAAATTACAAAGCACTACAAGAGTTAGTGATAACATTATTAAAATATTCCTTACCCCATCGATTTTTAGCGTCTTGATTTTCCGGTTCAATTGGGTCTTTACAAAGGTTTTGAAATGTTTGAAGGCCTTTACAACTTCATCTTTGCTCCTCAGAAAGAAGACACACATCTTGCATGTTAAGGCATTGGTGAGAGTTATAAAATACTTTGCACCTAAATGGTTAGGGACATCCATGGAGTCACATAAATATGAGTGAATGAACTCAATAGGGTGACTTGCTTGACATTTGGAAACAGTGAAATTCTGTCGGTGATGTTTTCCTACACACAATACTCACATAAACTGGGGTTGATCTTATTTATGAGGTCTAACCCCACACCATCTTCGCCTTTTGTGATGTTTGTCGCATATATGGGATCTAGCATGAAGTCACAACACGCTACACTCCCACAATAGAATGGAGTTGCTGTATGAAAGACTTGAACATTGATAAATGTAGCACGAAGCCTCTTACTTTATGTAAAGTTGGATAAGGAATTTTGATAAAAGGTAATTGTTGTGGCATTACATGTGCAAAATTAACTTTCTATTGTTGTATTGAAGGGGAAAACGCCTAAAGAAATGTGAAAGCTAGATGTGTCTCATCTTTGTGCATTTGGTTGTTCATCATTTGCTCACATTTCTTATCAATTGTAAAAGAAACTTGATATAAAAAGTAAGAAGTTTATCTTTATTGACTATGTAAGCTATAGGAACGTAACTACAAATGGTATAAACTTTGAGATCCACTCTTTAAAGTCACCCTCATTAGCCCTGATGTCATCTTTGCTGAGAACAACTTCACTTGTGAAATGGTGAAACCACTATTTATAAGTTTCATTAATGAGGATCTTCTAGTACTTATTATTCCTTTTGGGTTCCAAAATCTCGATGGTAATGATAAGTAATTATTCTTAACTTAATAAGTTTATCCTTAAGATTTTATATATGGCTTAACTATTTAATGATTTTTTAATCTAATTATTATCCTTACTATGGAGGTTACCCATGCTTAAGTTTAACTATTTAATAACCTTAATCTAATTGCTATCCTTAAACTAATGAGCTTATTCCTAAATTAATTTAATTATTATCCTTAATTTAATGAGTTTATGCATAAGTTGAACCTTTAAACTAGTATCCTTTTATTTATTCTGGACATTTAATCTAACTATTATCTTTAACTTGATAAATTTATTTTTAAGCTATTCATTAATTCAATTGTCATTTTTAACTTAACCCTTAACCTCCTTAAACTGATGAACTTATGTATAATTGGACATGAACCCACTTAACTTTATGAGTTTAAAATAACCGTTGGATGAAATAATTAACTATTATATAAAATTTAGGGTGGTTGTTGATGGTTGTTGATACATACATACACACGTAATAAATGGATTGAGTTTAGAATAACCACTACGATTGTTGATACAAATACCTAGACATATTATTATGAATACACTAATATATTTATATGCAAAATTATAATTAAATTTTACATATTTAATGTATTTTCAATTATTTTTTTTCAAAAAAAAACTAAATTCTTTCATAATGTTAAATTTAAAAATATATGTGTACACAAGTACACATGCCCACTGTTGGTGGACTTAATTATTTAATAATAGTTTATTATCCGGAACGAACACAAAATAAACATTAAATAAATTTTTTTATTATTATTACAGCAAGTAGGAACAGAACGTCAGTTTTTAATCCGGAATGAACACATGACATTATTATTATAACAAGGAACAGAGTTGTAAACTTAATTATACACATCTCCATGTGCGTGTGCGTGTGCGTGTGTGTGGGAGAGAGGGAGAGAGAGGGTAGATAATTCTGTCTTTATTTTTAATTAGGACATTCATATTATTTATAATCTCCACACATATAACCACTTGAGATTTCAAAAGAGCTGGCTCCGTGGAGGTAATACATCCTATAACAAAAAAAAAAAGTTACTTATATATTATAAATTCTGTTTTTATAATAAGTCTATTAAATAATAAAATCCTTTGTTATTGTTATTATTATTATTATATATTTATGTTTATACACATATACGTGTGGTGCGTGTTATATAAATAGAGAGAATTACCTTAATGTCAGTTTGGACACCGGCAGACGCTGGCTTTATCCATGTGCTTGGCAGAGTCATGTCTTCCAGTTGCATTGAGCCCAAGGGTAAAGAGAGAATATCCTCGACCGATATAAGAGGTGCTTTTATTTCTGTAAATAAAAATTAAACAATTAAAACATTAAACAATTAAAAATATTTGACATTACTTTGATGGTGGTGGTTTATTTATATACTAATTCTTTTTTAAATTTTATATTTTATTTATTTACCATATTATACATATATATATATATATATATATATTCTTACTGATATCTTTCTTTTCTGCTTCCGTCCACAGATTAAATGAATCCTCAAGTTCTTGTTTATCATCTGGATCCAAACTCTCGAAATTCCGACTCACAGCACGAAGAGATATCGCGGTTCTTATCAAATGCCTGCACACACACACACACCACACACACACACACACACACATACTTATAAAATGTATCAAGTTTACCTTGTATATAAATTTAATTTATATATAATTTATAAACTTATATTTTAGTTAAAAAATAAAACTAACTTTAGAAAGCCCTTTCTTTGCAGAAGACTGAGTTTATCCACTGACGCAGGGAGATCTGGAGAAGCCTCGACCTCTTCATCAGCTCTGTAATTAAAAAATTAATATTTTTAAATAATTATGTTAAATAATTAGGTATTTAAGTTACATATTTCATAATATTTATAAGATATTTATAATTGTTTTTGTGAAAATGAGTTTATGTACCCAGTGCATCCATCAGTTCGAGCTTTAAATAATCTCTCCACTTCCAAGTCTTCAATACAAGCATATAAAACTTCGTAGCTTCTTCTGCAGGTCCTGTACACTCTGCTGCTGCTGATTTTGCTTCAATTACTTCTCTAAGTTTTTCAAGTTGCTATAAAAAATTTATATAAATAATCATAATTAAGTAATGTATAACTATAACACACACACACACACACACACCACACACAGAGTGTTCCAAGCTATAATAGTTATAGTATAGAAACACACCTTCTTTTCTCCTTGAACATCTTCTTTTAATGCTTCATTAGAGCCAATAAGCTGCTGCAGCTCATTTTCCTCCATTTTTCGCTCCATTTTTGTTAGCAAGATATTTTTTCTGGTAATAATATACAAAATAATTAATTAGCAATTTAATTTAATTCAGTTTTTATAAGTTAAATATTTAATAACACATTCATAACTCACCACGGAGTTTAAACACAAGCATCCTCATTGTCTTCTGATATGTTCCATTTCTTCTCTTCAAGTCATCTTCAAGCTGGAAAAACAATATAACATTTAATATTAAAACAAATAATTATAAAATTTAAAACTTAAAAATGCTAAAAACATAAAACATATCAAAAGAATTTTTATTACCTGCATATGGAATATTCACCCAGGTAAAATAAAGGTGCGAATATTCACCTCCTTTGCTAGAAGAAGATGCCTATGCATTTTTATATTTTCTTCAACCAGCTTCTCGTTTTTGTGTAGTAGTCTTCTGTTTGTTTTATATGTATCACAAGCTCCCTTGAAATGTTCATTCTCTATTATCGTTTTCTTCGTTTTCTGTTATACAAAGATATACTCTATACTCTACACTCTCTCTCTCTCTTCTCTCTCTCTCTCTCTCTCTCTCTATATATATATATATATATATATATATATATATATATATATATATAGTATTTGATACTATAGATAGCAGTAATATATATATTAGTTAATTAATTAAACTAGGAATTAAGATTAAATTGATAGTTTTACCGTGTGAAGCTGCTCATGAGCCTGCTTAATCATCTCTTTCCGAGTGTCCTCTATACGAGCAGCCATCTCCTTCTTAAGCCTCTCTCTTTCTTGCAGTGTTGCTCTCTCCACATCACTTATTGCTTCCTGGTGTTCTTTTTTCTCACGTTCTAGCTGCTCCTTTAAACTGTAAAAAAATTATGGTTATTATTTATAGTATATATAAAGCACGAAATTAATGTGTAGTATAAAAATGTATATATTACTGCAGTATACGGTTCGTGGATGTGTATATACATAGTGTAATGATGTGTATTGTGGTCTTTAAGCTATTGATCATAAAATAAGCAATTGAAGTTTGATAAAACATGTTAATAAACACATATACAAAGAGGCACACGCTGCTCTTGTTTAACCACGGTTAGACAACACACACACACATATATAGAGAGAGAGAGCTAGTGATGGTTGTGCGATGGTCAACTTGTTTATAACACATGCACACACGCACACACTTCTATGATGGTAAGGACGTTTACACACCCACCACACACACACCGTTTGGTCTCTTGTTCAAGGGCCTGTTTAGTGATGGTAAACTCGTTTAAGTCCCGGAGTTGAACTTGGGCATTGTCTAGTTGTAGACGAAGGTCCTCAATTGCAAATGTGTAGCCATGTCTTAAGTCTTCTATTTCCTTCTTTAATGCCTCTGCTGACTCTGTCTGCTCTGCTTGTAGTGTTGTTAACTCTTTTTCTAAAACCGCTGTTTTTCTCTGCCTTTATCTTCACTTCTCTATAACAAGAAAAAATATAATAATTATATCAAATAAGCTCTTGCATTAGTGTTATATAGTTTCATACACATGTACATATATAATAGTAATATTAACTATAAATCCACAACTGTGTGCAAATAATGTGTTGTCTGTGTGCGTGCGTGTGTGAATGTGTATGTATGAGTGTCTGTGTGTGTTAAGTCGTATTAAGATCTGTTGTATATCCTGTGTGTGCGTGAACCCATAGAGAAATACTTATACACACTCCATACATATATTCAATCTCACATTTGTCAATTGGATAGCGATATTTATAATGTGTGTATGTGTGTGAAATATAAAACTCCAGTAATGCACATATAACGAGAGTTTATGTAGTTACATATTTAACGATAGAATTTATTTATAAAACATCTATATATATAGAATACAAAGTTTATACCTATACATCATATTATCATGTAAGTGGTGCCTTATCTGTGTGTGTGTACATCCATATTGATCAACTATGCTACAGTCATACATACAAAGTATACACACGCACACACATACACATGTACGTACCCAGTCAAGTATACATGATGTCATTTAGCTTCTCTCCACGCTCCACAGACTCAGAACGTATTTGCAAGATGGTCCCCGCAAGCTGTTGGATTCCTCCTCAAGCAACTTAAGCTTCTCAATAAGCTGTGCAATCTCTGCTTCTCTTCCGTAACCTTCCTCTTCAATATCGTAACCTCGTCTTCCACTGGCCCTTCGTCTTTCTTCTTGCCCTTTCCACCCTTCTTGGGTGCCATCCAACCTTATTCCTGTATATACTGTGTGTGTGTGTGTGTGTGTGTGAGGGAGAGAGAGAGCAGATTTTCAAATAGAATCTTATATATAAAACAAACATATAAATATATGTAAAAATGAAACTGGTTTATAGCAGTTTAGCTGTAGTATAAAATAAAATGCTGACTACACAATGCATGTGTGTGTGTCGGAACTATATATAGTGGTCCATTTTATGTAGATATGCTAAGGATAGAGTCATTTAAGTGCGTATATCATATATAGAAAATCTCCATATTCTTAAATACATATAAATATTTATTCAAAATGTATAAATTGATCTATTATAGGAAATATAAAAATAAACTAAAAACAGTATATATAGCGCTGTATCAAAATCCAGGTGTAGCTTACCAAAATGTAGAAGCCGATTGTTTGCCCTAAAAATATGCAACCCTAAAACAGAGGGGTTAATAAATTTAAAAAATAAAATGATGTACGTCATTTATATACGATGTTTTTTTTTTTTTTTTTTTTATAAATTAACTCAATGGAAAGGTTTATCCTATGTGGCTCCATGTCAACTCCGATGTGGCGCATTATGCCAACTCATTATGTACACTAAAATATACGTACAGTATATTATTATATATTATGTTTAAATAATTTTATAAGTTTTATGCTTTATATACTTAACCTACATTTTGAATATATAAATTTGAATACAATATTTTCATGCATTAAAATGACTTATATGAAATTGTGTATCTAATGTCAATAATATTTTACTTAAATATTATCAAACATATTAGTTATCAAGGTTACTTAAATAACCAATACTAGTTTTAAAATACGTTATTTATATTAACATAAGAATTCAAAGTCTAAAATCATTAACCTCAACAATCTAAATTCAGTCAACAAAAGAGGATTTAAAAACATTTAAAATAAATTGTATTTTCATATTTGTTTATGTAGTTTCTTCTAAATAACCACAGTCGATAGAGAGTTTTCCAGATAAATTCTTTATGTGAAAAACCTTTTCTAAATATAGAGTGTATTTATTTTTTAATATATAATCATCCTACATAATGTATTTATTTTTTAATATATAATCATCCTACATAATCTCTATTGAAGTTTTCTTGTTTAAATACTACTTATTTTATGTCAAAAACAGTCACGCTTTGTAAACTATGTTTTATTTAAGATATTAGTATTTAAAACCGAAACCTATAAGGTTACCTATTTGAATTTTGAATTTTTATCATCTCTGTTACACCATCAAAACAGTAATAGACTTCACACACGCACACGCACACGCACACGCACACGCACACGCACACGCACACGCACACGCACACGCACACGCACACGCACACGCACACGCACACGCACACGCACACGCACACGCACACGCACACGCACACGCACACGCACACGCACACATGTGCGTAGGTACGAATAAATGGCTATAAAAGCTATCCTTTAAACTTTTTGGCCCAAGATGGCTTCTTACGATGGTCCCTTTGCTTCAAATACTTCTTTCCTCCCGCTTGACTCTTCTCCATAATCTCAACATATTTCCGTTTCCTGCAAAACACACAACACACATTTTTATTATACTCTCTCTCTCTCTCTCTCTAATACGTTATTACAAAACTAATAATATGCATTAGAATACATGTACACCATGTGTATATAAGCTACCTGTAAGCTTGCACGTTGCTGTCAGCAAGCAACTCGTCAGCAATCGATGTTTTTCGTTGTTTTCTCGTTAGCCTGCTTGAATAGAATTCTCCTGGCCCTTCTACAACAGTTCCAATCTGTATAAAATAAAATCAATCATATATATAACCACATAGATACACATGGAAGTCTGATGTTCTATATATAAGAAGTCTGGTTCTTATATATAAATGTACACGTCTGTATTTTTGTGAGTGTGTGCGTGGTGTTATAGATATGTATACAAACCTGGAAATACTTTGGTAGAGCTTTGGACTCCTCCCGCTTATAGTGGTGTTTGGGATCCAAAACTCCTCTTAACTGCAAAAGCATATTAAATTCTTAATCTACACTAGCAAAATAATTTGCTTGATTACCTTAATCAACTGTAGTTCCCGTCTTAGCTCCGGTGTCAAAGTTTTCGCAGGCATATTATACCTGTAAATTAAACATATTAAGTAATAACCATGTGTGCATGTCTACACATGTATATCTATCTATCTATCTATCTATATATATATGTACATATCGGATAGACATACACACAAAAACACACGCACGCACCATTTGGGACCAGCTGTGTCTGGAATATTCTTCTTCGCAAGCTTGTTTAGTTGTCGAACACTTTTAGAAGGCACAAACAGTTTATCCTCGAGAACATTCTGAGGGTCCTTAAGCATAGTTTGTAGTTTTTTTGTGTCAGAAATTGGGTCAACAGGAAGGCCTGTTTTTGGGCACCATGATACTTCCAAACTATTAAAAAGATAAACATACATTGTTAAACAATGCAATATACAAAATTACGCGTATAACTCTCGTGTGTGTGTATGTGTGTGTCTTTGTGTGTGTTACAGCTGTAGTATATATATGCTTACTTTTCTTTGTCCTTGTGTTCACTCTGTTCGTTTTTACTGCTGCAAAAAACCCCACTTTAACAAAAAGTAAAGAACACTATAAATATATATACTTATGTATACAGGTGTTTGTAAGTGCACGTACAGACACGTATAAACACGCACAAACAAAAGATCATCCACTTACTCTAGTTGTTCCTGACGAGGTTCAATAGCTTGTTGGCTATCCAGCTTACTGTCAAGACGACAGACAAGAATAAAGTGTTACTTAATTTGCTTGGTTAAAATAACAATGTCATTTACAAATCACATCCATAATATACATGATATCCGTACCCAAAAAGATTAAACAAAAAAAACTTACGATGTGATTGCGTGATGCATGTGTAACGAGTTTACCAGCAATTCTGCCATTTCCTCGTCTTCAGAATCCTCATCACTCTCATTCTCGTCATCGTCTTCATCATCCGTCACTGCTGGAAAATATAAAAGTATAAAGAATTGTCTAGTGTATATATAATGATATACTTAATCACTCAGTCATTCACTCTCTCCCTCTCCTCTCTCTCTCTCTCAACACACACGTGCATTATCTATATAAAGATATATACATTACAATTTATTTATTTATATAACAGAGCATATAAACTAGCATACACTCGCGTCTATACACATACGAATGTACATGTGACAAGAGTAACATAAGACTGTATACTGGAAAACTCTTTAAACATAAAAAACTTTTGACATGTATTAGCATAAGCACAATAAACACACAAATCTCTACTCTGATATATCAAATATACTGTTACATATGTGCGTGTAATATTTACACCGGTATGCATATTCAGACGCGTCTAAATGGGTGTGTGTGTGTGTGTGTGTGTGATTTCTCTGGAATAATATATATGAAAAACATAATGCTGATATAGAACAAATAAGATTGTAAGCAGAATAAATCCCTTAATGTGTAGTATGTATATCTGTGTATATATGCGTATGTATGTACGCACTAATATATATGCTTATTATACTGCAATGTGTGCATATGGGCATACCACATGTGAAATCTTACAATTTGCTTCTTCAGGCGGCTGTTCTTCGACTTCCTTACTCTTCTCATCGATCAATTGAACAGGCACGTCCTTCTTTGCCCTGACATTGAGCAATCTATCTACCTTCTTGTGCAAATCCATAATCTTGTGTCTCAGCCTCACGCTTGGCCGCACATCAACACGATCCGATGAATCTGCCGCATCTGTACCTGTGTTCTTCATAGTCGCATTCCCCTGTTTTTAGGGCTCTACTAACCCTAACCTTAAACCCTAAGGCAGCCGCATATGTAAGGGTACGTACCCTTAGTTGTAAGTTCCACTTACATTATATTGCACGATGTGTGTGCGTGTGCGTGTGCGTGTGATAAGATAACTATGTATAACTACTATGTGTATATACACATAACATAAACTCTAGAAAATTACTTTTATTAAAATGTGTAATATATAGTATATGTTATTTCATTAAAATAATATTTTGTAGATTGTTAAAATAACATCATGTATGTATCATGGATTTACATGTGTCTACTTGCTTGTGGTTTAAATTATTATCTATTAAACACACACAAATTGATATGCACACATATATTGTTATATTATACAAAAAATATTGTGAGACAACACTATAGTTATACATATATTAGCATAAATGTATTCAGTATTTTTACATGTATACAGTATATAGCACATATGATATACATTATATTATACATACTCTACATATATTTGAAAGCTTCCATTTGAGATAAACTTATAATTAAGGTGATTGTTTATAGATATTAATTACTCACAAACACACAATACAAGAGCTTTACTGTGATTACATGTGTGTGTATATATGATGTATAAACGAGTCAATGCTAAAACATTAGAGTTACATAAATAAAGTAATTAAATACACACATGTCAATATATATATATATATACATACATAAACGAGTATGTGTCTCTACAGAGTATAAGCAGAATATTAACTTCAAAAGATACACATAGATTATAAATAAATGAGCTTAACAAAATTAATTATTAATTAAAAGAAATAATGGGAATTTTATAAACCGGAATTTTGAGTGCGTTGATATGTGGACATTAAGTGGATGGACACTCTAATAAATTACTTTATTAAACCCATTCATATCAGTTTGTTTATTTATAATTTATATTTTTTATTTTAATCTAACCACCATAAAAAATTAATATAATTAAAATTTAATAACATAAATAAATAATCTTCTTGATATATTTAATATATATTATTATTAAAAAAAATTATAAAATATTATAAAGATAATTAATAAAATTGAAAAATTCAATACAAACATATTCATAAAATCTTCTTCATTATTACATTAACCATAACAATTAAGACTCAAAAATCTACAAATGTTTTGTTTTTGTACACCTATAACCTTACCTGGCCTGCTATTGCAACAGCTCAGAAAAGAAAGAGAACTTTAACATCCCCTTAAACCCCATGAATCCCAAACTTTACCCACTACCACCTCCATCCCCTCCCTGCACATTTCCCTTCCTTTTCTCCCTGTAGTTCTCCCCCCATATTCTCGCCTCAGCCACTGCTCGTTCTCGGTCATGATCAAGTATCTTAAACCCTCCTTAAATATCTTATTAGCATGCCCTGGACTCATTGAGTGCCTGTCATACCGCTCCCAGTCATCCTCGTGGTTATTGTTCCATGGGTTGACACAATCAGGTGAAGACTTATCTCCAGTACCATTCACCTGTAAGCTGGGTTTATGTCCCTCTGGTACATTTCCTCTGGTGGGCGCAGCCGGTTCTACAGGTGCGGTACTACCCATTTGTCTCCGGTTACTACCTTGGTTTGTACCTGAGGACCCCCTGCCAGGGGATGCATGTTGGGGTCGTAAGTCTGGCTTGCCAGGTAGTTCAGTGCAGTGACCACGTCAGCAATGAGGGGACGGGTGGCAGCTTGCTCCTGGAGACACATGGCAGCTACAGCTAGGGCTTGGTAGAGGCCTCTCATTGGGTATCTGCCTTGAAGTAAGGGGTCTGCCATTGAAGGGAACTTCCTCCTGTCTTTGAACAGTGGCCTAGCCTGCCAAATCACAAGTGTCAATGCGTACATGTGTGTATGTGTGCGTGTGCATGTGTGAGATTTGTATATGTCAGGACAGGTAATATTCCTTTTTGATACTTCAATTAAGAAGACTTCTATATAGTGTTTAATGTGAGTAGTACATACTCCCACACATTAGTGTGCTAGTTTCTCTGCTTATACAGTTTTTTGATGCCCTTTAACATAGTATTACTTTCCTATTTTATTTATACATGTTCCTAGTACGTGTATGTATAATAAAGTACATGTACACGCAAAGGTTGCTAATAAAATACACGGGGAGATATATATACACACTACTCACGTGTGAGATACATGGAAAATCATGAGAACTTAGTAGCTCTGGATTTGTTCAGAAATACACTGTGAAATATACGTACGTGCGTATATGTAAGTGCGTGTATGTATATATATGTCATTAATACGAGAAATATATGCTCAGGTGTTGGTACATGCATCTCTGGATTTGTGTCAGAGATATGTATACGTACGTGAGTTTTAGTGCGCATATTAATAATGCTAAATCTATCTTGAGATATGTGGAAAATGCAGCCTCTGGACTTGTACATAAAGCACGTACTCTAAACGTCTGTACATATGCATGTGTGTGTATATGTGTGTAAATGTATGTTTATGTATATATGTACTTACCCATGCTACGAGGTTGTGTTCGCCAGCAGGCCTGGTGTTATCAATCGCTTTCCTACCGGTAATAAGCTCTAGTAATACAACTCCAAAACTGTACACATCCGACTTCAAAGTTAGTTGTCCGGTCATCGCATATTCCGGCGCACAATATCCGTATGTCCCCATGACACGTGTCGACACGTGGGTCTTGTCCCCCACCGGCCCGAGCTTGGCCAGTCCGAAGTCGGACAGCTTGGGATGGAATCCGACGTCCAGGAGAATATTCGAGGACTTGAAATCCCTGTATATAACTGGCGGATTTGCTTTGTCGTGTAAATATTCCAGTCCCATTGCGGCTCCTGCCGCAATCTTCATACGCGTGTTCCAATCCAACGGTGCTTTCTCCGGAGGAACATCTGAATATATATAATATTAAAATATAAAAATGCATGTGTATATGCACAAATGTATATCATACAGAGATATGTACATGTTAATAACAACTTTGTCTCTACTTCCTGAACTCTTTTATATATTCAATGAGAGAAAGAATGATATTGCTTCTAGAAACAATCGTTCTCTACATTTATGTGTACACGCTAACACACAGACAACACACACGTACCGTGCAAATGGTCCTCCAAGCACCCAAGAGGCATATACTCGTACACTAATAGTCTTTGATCGCCATCGGCGCAATATCCAATTAAATTAACTAAATTGGAATGATGTAGCAAGCTGAGCATCAACACCTCCACCAAAAACTCCCTGTTTCCTTGCATACCATTTCTATCCAGCTGCTTTACCGCTACAACCTGTGCATATACATACACACATACATAACGTACATAACGTACATACATGCATGTATGCAGACATATATGTATAAGTATATATGTCCACACCTGTCCACTTTCCAAGCGTCCTTTGTACACACGTCCAAAACCACCTTCACCAAGAAGACACTCAGCTTTGAAATTCTTTGTAGCTGCTGCTAATTCCCGAAACGTGAACGTCTGAGCAGCAATGGCAGGAGTTGCATCAGCAGGTGCGTTCTCCTTCTTTTTATCCACAGCCGTAATCGGCCTTGGTTTATCTAAAAGCAAAGTTACACACAAACACACCATAAGTATTGTACTAAACTTGTTAATATATTTGTCTCATAGATTCGTACTTAAAGTATGCCAAGCATGATCAGTATTCATTCACACCACCACAGAGAGAATACAATAGTAGAATATTATAATGCACATACACATCAGTCACACAGTGGTATACACTTCTGTTTGCTTCTGTACATTTAGTAGATAGAATAGATTCTGTCCGAAGCATTTTCTCCCTATATTATGTATACCACTGAACTTCATACACATATTGCATTATATTTACCTGATGGGACTTTACTTAATTGTTTTTCTTTCTCTTTCTCAGCAGGGGCTGTTGAACCGTCCGATTAACAGTACTTTCGCGTGCACGCTCATCCTTAACCACCTGTTTCTCCTTCTGTTTACCCCCACAACAAAATATACATCCCATGATCGATCCGTGCAGCTACAGTGCTCCCTGTGTTGAATTTCTTCTAGATCCTATGAAATCTACCGCATTCTTGCGGCTTAAACCGGTGTTTAAGTACCTGATTAAGCAAGATTTAGCCCGATCTGACGGATTTTGGAAGAATTCGATTGATTTGAGCCAGTGGATCGGAGATTCATACAACACGGCGCCTTACAGTAGCCCGTATGTCTGCTCAAGAACACATACCTATATACACTGTTCTACACACACAATGAAGGAGACCTCCATTTCACCTTAACCACTCGGTTAATTAACCCGTCATTAGGGTTTTTTATAAACTCCCTTGCTTAATTTAGTTAATTTTAAAAACCGTGTATTGTCCACGTCATCCCTGACATTATGCGCCACGTCGTCCCGCTTTCACTTTTCAAATTTAAAAATAATGATTATGCGATCTCCACCGTAGAAGATGTGATTCCGACGGATAAGCTCGTCCCACGTAGCGATACGTGTGCAAGTGTTTGTCATTTATATTTAATATACTGTTCAACGGGCAGCATTATCTAATAATTACCCACAGTAAAATTTAAAGTAGATATGGTGAGGATCAAACTTTGAAATCGACGTATATTTAAATAATTAATAATCTTAATTAGGTCTTTTTTTTAATAAATTATTTATTTTTTGAAAGTCGAATAACGCGTTTCTAATAAAGACGTTTATATGTTTGTTTGTATGCGCTTCTAAATGCCATGTTCGAACTAAATTAATATTTCTTATTTATTAAAAACAGTGTACCAGGTACCCAGGTAATATTCTAAGAATATCCAGAATCTCAAGCTAGCATATTCTGAGAGTCTCTGTTTAACCTAATCTCTTACCCTAATGCGGATTAGGGTAAGAGTTTATGGCATGGCGTGGGCAGAGATCAGGGAGAAGGCCGGATTGCAACGAAAGGAGCTCAAAGGACTGCAATTGTTTATTGTAAGTATTATATAGTTTAATTTCTTAATGTTATTTATATATAAATGTAATAACACTTAAAATAATATATATAATGTATCTATTTTCTATAAGAGATCTCTCTACTACCGATGATATATACTAATTGTATATAATACTATATGAATACTTTATGAACTATGTAGTTATTTTTATTTACACATTATAATTCCTATAATATATCATTCTTTCAATGGTTAAGCAACTATGCCATTATTATCCATATACAGAGTCATGCAATCATATACACGTTTGATATCTCTTGACATTTCTTACTCCAGTTCTTAAGCAAACGCTTAAGCATATTTATCATTACATATATGATGTACAGATATATAAATGTATTTACTAATTTATGTGTTTTTATTAGATTAATGATATTTAACCAAGTCCGAGAGTGATTTATTTATTAAAGAAGCCGAGAAACTGGGATTTCAACACCAGGGTAGCCTAGGACCGAGTAAAGGGGAAGCATTCAGGGACAATGATAGAATATCATTACACTCACCCGAGCTTGCTGACAAGCTATGGAAATCGGGCTTATCAACACTGTTCAAAGATATACAGGTTAATAACAAGGTTGCTACTGGCTTGAACCCAAACATCAGATTCTACAGGTATATATACTGTATGTATATGTGTTATACATATACATGCGTACATATGTATATTCTATGTGTATATATGCTGCCCAAAGTGTTGTATGAGTGTATATATGTGTGTGTGTACGTATGCATGTATATGTATATATGCTGCCCAAAGCTTGTTATATCTTAACGTACATATATGTGTGTACGTATATGTGTATGGATATACAGGTATAGACAAGGACAACGCTTTGGGCAACATATAGACGAGAGTGTAGATATTGATGACACACATACGACTGAGTATACGTTGTTGATATATTTAAATACGGGAGTTGCTTCAAGTAACGTAAAACCTTCTAAGAAGAAGGGTGTGTCAGACAATCAGCTTGTTGGTGGGGAGACTGTGTTTTTCACTGGCCGTAAGAAAACAATTGAGGTAAATTTTTATTTAAATATTACTATTAATTGTATATTTAAACTATAGTTTGTACATAGAATTATATATGTTTTACTAGGTGGTTCCGGTACAAGGAATGGCTTTGTTACATTTGCATGGGGATGAATGTATGTTGCACGAAGGAAAGGTTGTGTCCAAAGGTGTTAAATATGTGCTTCGTTCTGATGTGGTATTTTCTGCAAATTAACAACATATACTATCATACTGGAATATTTTTTTTTACTTAAAATAAATAATACATACACATGTACATATGTGTGCATGTATGTCTAATGTGTAATTATAGCATCTGTGTTGCATAACATGGGATTGAAATTTCAAACCATTCAAGAATTATATTAATAACATCAAAAGCTCATTATCTTGAATACCATTTTAAATTAATGAATTTTTTGTTTTCATGTAATTTTTAAAATTGTAAGTCATATATTCTTTACATACATGGACATACTATAATTAATTATATAGAATATTCGTGTTAGGTATATTCAAATTAATGTGTTGTACACTACAATTGGAAAACCTCTAAAAATATTTCAAGATAAGTATATATTTTGTTAATTTACAATTCATTTGTATATATATATATATATATTTAAATTCTAAGAAAGTAATTCATTATATTTAAAGAATATTCTTTAGTATTTTATGTTTAAAATTATATAACTTTCAAATGAATTCCTCAAAGATCTTATAGTATGTCTGTGTATGTGCCCGCGTGTGCACATGTTTGTACGCGGAGCCATAGAATCTTTCAAAAAGTGGTGTATTTGATATATAAATTAAAATTAACAATCTTGAAATTCTGATTACAACAAACTAGCACTAAAGTTCTTACATGTTCAAAATTAAAACATATACAACATAATAAAGATAAACACACACACATATATAGATAAAGCATACTAAAAACAAACTTAAAAGAGAACAATTGAGAACATATATTTCAGAATCTCCTTAAACTTTATTTACTTTAAACCATGACACGATACCACTTTGACATGGTTCCATGGTGCGTGTGTGTTTACGTGTGCGTGTGTTTGTGCCTGCAATGAAACATTGACACGGGGCATTGCGCATTATTCCAGGCTCGATTAATTAAACAAGGGTAGTTAACCGCTACACCCGTGTAAATAATTAAAAAATACATTACCCGTGACTTAACATCTCAAATATATGTAATTTGAAAATTTGTTGCTCTTAAATTCAAGTGTCAATAATTTTAAACCGTATTATCTTTTAATTGAATTCAATATTTTTAAAATTTGTAAAACTGGTAATAAAACGGAGTGTTCCAAGTGGATTTCAATTGCAATAATATTTAGTCATAAATTGTAAAACGTATAACGTATGGATATCCATTAATAAAATAATTTATATAATGAGATATAAATTTATAGTTTACACTCATTATATAAATTTATAGTTTACAGCATCATTAGATAAATTATAATTCTTTAATAAAGATTTGTTGTGATTTAATAAATATATTTCCAAGATATACTAAGAATATTTTAAGATAAGTAGTTAATGTACAGAAAAAATTAAACCAGACTTAATACTTTTGAGACAGCCGCAACTTGCACGTAGAATATATATTTTATATAAAGTAAAATGAGCTATATTTATATATAATTAATATTAATATTTATTGATTTTTAAGTAAATACTTACCTTAATTATTTTCTTACTGCCATTGTAAAACACAGTCTCTATATACACATGGAGTGGTGTGTGTGTGTGTGTGTGCACATACATACATATATACACAGCAGTGAAACTAGCAATGTTTAATTACTAATTTACTTTATTACTAATTTAATTTAATTATAAATCCGTAGCATTTTTCAACTACGGTTAATTTCGCTGATACACAGTTTGGGCAGAATATATACAGATTATAACACAGTTAAATCATATTCTACGTAATCTTTCACTATTATAATGTATGAAAAAGTTTTATTAATTTTCTAAATTCCATTAGTCTAAGAATGTAATTCGTTATATTTAAAGAATATTTTTTAGTATTTATATATAAAATTATAAATTTTCAAAAGAACGCTGATAATAATTTGTATAGTTAGAAAAACCTTTCATACTTAAAAATTAAACTTGTTATTCAGCAGGCTTGATGATATCAAAACAATATATTATTCTTCTAAATCTGTCATTTATTATTATTATACAAAAACAATAGTTGATCACATATACAAGTGTAAAGTTCTTAAATATAAACATTTCTATATTTCATTTTATGTTCTTTTTGTATAATAGACTATGACTATCCTTGAGCTTTTAAGATGGTGACAAAAACGTCTTCCCATAAACGCCTAGAATCCCGCTCGGCTGCCATGGTTGAGTATTTCAAATGTGCATATACGTGCAGACGTATACGCATATATCCGTATATACACATATACACATACATTTTAGTATATATGAATCTTAAGCCCGCTAATTCTAAAATATCATGTACATAAGAAGTTACAAGGAAATAGATATAAATAAAAACTAGCAATTTTTGAAATTCTGATTCCAACGAACCTGTCAATAGTTATTTACTTAGAAACTAACAAACAACTTAATTTGTTTTAATGTATCATAGCTGATACTTGTAAGCATATACACATATCCGTAGAAGCAATGTACTTGACGTGTGTGTTTGTATATATATATAGAGTGTATAATTTGAAAATATATATAAAATAAAATTAACAATTTTGAAATTCTGTTTGCTACTAATTTGAGGTTCATAATCAATATTAACTAAATGATACGAGGATAACTTTAATATTTTTAATTTATTACAGGTAATAATTATTAATTACTTTATGTATTTATATATAAATATAGTTACTCTTTATATATTGTCTATTTCATAATCACTTACAATGTATATTATGTATTAATATACATATACTGTGTACATAAATATATTGTGAGAACCCGAGACACAACACAATAAATATACAAAAACATAAAATCTTTGTATTCAAGGTTAGGGTTTATATATACAAAAGAAAAAGTATATTCTAGTTATATCTAGACTATGTTATCGAGGATTTAGTTAGACCATAAATATCTCTAGTAATTAGAATAACCATGGTTAACCTTAGTAATTACCTCCCCTTTGTAAAAAAAACTTTTTCAATCGTAAAACATGACAACCAAAGGTGTTTCACGAGACTCAACATCTTCCACATGATAAACTTGAGGGCCAACTTGACGAAGAATCTTATAAGGACCGAACAAGAAACCTGGAGTGAGTCCTTTTTAATAAAGTTCTAGAAAATGCACAAGAACAAGGTCACCAATATTAAATTAAGGAAATGGCAACGAGAATTATAGTCCTGTTGTTGTTGAATTTGTGCTTGACCTAAATGTTCTACTGAGGTAGCATGCAGTAAAAGAAGAGCTCGATCTAAGTAAGTTGCTCAATATCGAACTTCAGCATACTTAAGTTTGTGAGAAGCTAAACCAACTTTTGGAGGCATTCGAGGTCTCACCTATATAATGTTTTGAATTAAGACATGCCAATGGAACTTTGAATGCTAGTGTTGTATGCAAATTCTAAGTATTATAAATACAAATCCCAATTATTTTGAATAGGATTTACATACTTAGAATTAAAAGTCCGATTCAAACGCTCGACTAACTCATCTATTTGTGAATGAAAGGGAGATGTGAAAGATTGTTGATTTCCCATCCGTGAAGTCAAAAATCTTCAAAAACTTTAGTAATAAAGACTAGTCCATTATCTGATAAAATTCGTTCTGGACATGAATGGCGCAAAATTACCCAAGTAAGTAGAAAATCAGCAACACTATGAGCCGTGGCATCTGGTAAAGCTCCAACCTCCAGCCAACGTTTCAGATAATTTTATTAAAACCACAACATATCAGTTACCTGCAGCTGAAGGTGGAAAATGATTAATTAAATCTCATGCTACAAAGTTTGAATGGCCGTTCCACCTGTATAGATTTTAAAACACCAGTTGATCGTGAGGAGTTTCGAGTTTAACACAAATGAACAGCTTCGTACGTACTAAATCACATCTTGTCGCACTTTAGGCCAGTAAAAAGAAATGGTGTAAGCTATCCAAAGTTTTTCGATAACCAAAATGTCCACTAGAAAGTGGTGAATCATGATATGCTGCAAGATACCTAGAAACAAAAGTGGTTGAAATTGCCAAACATAGTGAAGTCGTAACATCTATGCCAATAAAATAAACCACATTGTCATGCATGTGAAATTGTGCCACAAATGAAGAAAAACAAGAGTTGGACGGTTGAGAAGGATTGGTTAGTGCCAAATGAATAGGTTGAATCTAAGCATTCGTTTCCTAAGCCTTGAGACCTTTGCAAGAGATGGAATTGTAAGATCCAATTGATTGGCCATAACTGCACATGGGGAGATCATCAGTTAAGGATAATGAAAAACGCACATATCTTAGTGGTAAACGACTCTCCCTAGAAGCTTGAGAAAGAGCATCAACATTCATCATACCATCCCCAAGACGATGTTTGACTTCAAAGTCATACATCTTGAGCCGAAGTGCCCATTTGGCAGATCGTCCGAGCAGCTTTATGTTCTTTAGTAAGGAAGAAACAATTGCATGATCATACTCCAAAAGTGTATGAGATCCATGGAGATATACATGAAGGCGCTCAAAAAGCCCACACTGCAGCTAAGCACTCAAGATCTGAAGCACAATAGTTGTGTTTAAGGCCTTGCAATGCCCTACTCACATATGCAATGAATGTCGAACGGACTCATCACATACCTCAGTCTACATTAGAACTCCACCAATACTTACGAAGAAGCATCTGTTCGTAAATATAAAAGGACGAGAAAAATTCGGATAATGAAGCACCGGAGGGGAACTTTCGTAACTTACAAAAAGAATCTTCACAATTATCAGTCCACACAAAAGGAACATCCTCATGTAACAAAGCTTGCAAAGGAGCATTGACATCAGCCAAACGAGGTATAAAACGTCCTAAATATGTGACCTTACCAAAAATTGTCATAAAGACCGTACATTCGTTGGACGAGGAAATTTGCCATAGCCTCCACTTTGGATGGATCCACACGTAACCCCTACGAGAAACCATGTATCCCAAATACGTAGTTTCAACTGTGCTAAAAACACATTTGGGGCTTCTTCAACTTAAGCCCATACTTCCGTAAACGACCAAACACACGAGCTACTTCCTTAAGATGATCTTTCCAAGATTCTTGAGTATGAACCAGAATGTCATCCAAATATTTGCAACTGTCTCTAAAAACTTATCATTAAAAACTTCATCCATCATGCATTGAAATGTGGCAGCTAAACCAAAAGGCATAACAAGGAACTCATATAAACCAAAAGGAGTTCAGAATGATGTTTTGGGAACATCTTCGGGAGCCATAGAATTTGAAGCAAGATCCAATTTAATAAACCAACGACTCTTACCTAATTGATTTAACAAATCCTGTGTGTTTTGGCAAAGGATAGCTATTTGGTTCTGTAACAACATTTACGAGATGGTAATCCATCATGAACCGCTTAGATCCATTAGGTTTATCTACCAAATGGGGCTCCAATGCACAGGGACTGAAAGAATGACGAGCCAACTTCTTTTCCAGCAACTCTGACACACATTTCCATAATAATGGCCAATTCTTTTAGAGATTGCCTTTGAATAACAGCTTTAGAAGGTAAATCATCCCTGTTTGAATGTGGTGTTGTGTTCGAACCTTAGCAGTAAGGGTGATATCTGTAGAGAAAAGATCTGAATATTCTTCAATAATTGTTGTACCTGAAACTCTTATTGAGAAGAAGTTGGTTCAGTTGCCACATGTACATTCCAAAGTTCCTTGACACTGAGGGCACCTGTTGAAACATCTACTCATGCATGATGGCACTTGACAAAATTGCTCCACATCGCTTGAGAGGGAGTTTATCCTAAGGAAAAGGTGAATGACCTAAAAGTATCAACTGCCAAGGCCCAAGTTGGCAACTTGCCTTACATGCATCCAACCAAGTACACCCAGGATAATATCAAAAATCTGGTGTGAAAATATATGGAGTTGCAACTCTCTACCTAAGTCCCAAACTAACAAAGGTACTTGAGCAAGTGTAGACAAACAGCTCGAGTACATCCATCGCCATATAACACATGTAAGCTTCCTTGCTTGGCAACCGTTGTCAAAGCACAACACAATAACCACATTAGCAGAAATTGAAGAAATACTAGAACCTATATCAATAAAATAGTTACATGGGTACCGTGTATAAAACCTTGTAGTGTAATTGGAGATAACCCTTTATGAGGAGTTCGCAAAAGTTTGAGATGAAAAAGAAAGAAAGGATGAAGGACTAGGAGGTGAAGAAAAGGTGTTAAGTGCCTTCATACCCAACACACCTACTCGTTTCCTGCCTCCACATGAGCAACATCCACAATAGCAATTGGTTGATTCTAACATGGACGTCAACTTGGATAGGTGGTCGCCAATTGGGAAACCACTAATAATGTTGATAAGTGTGACCAAGTACACCACAAGCCCAACAAGACAATCGTCGTCATCCTTGTCCTTGACCACGACCAGCACCATTAATGCGAGCAACTTCCACCTCCATAAGCACAGGACCAGCAGGAGCATTGAAAGCTGGAGGAGTGATGGCCTCTAGAATGGATAATTATACTCTTGGAGTTGCTTCAAAACGTTGTGCACGAGTGAAGCCTCTTCCAAAGTGACAGGACCCAGTGCCCGATATAACCAACAAGATCCGGTCGAAGAGCAGGCCATAACATTCCTAATTTGCTACGCTCAGACATGGTAGGATCCGCCCTCATTAAGAGATCACAAAATTTAATAGTAAATTACATGACAGATTCATTTGGTGCTTGCTTCAAACTATGGAATTGTTGAAACGCATTGTCAGAATCTTCTGCCTTCCCAAAAGCTAATTTAAATGTTGCTCATCCGTGAATAACCCTGTTAATGGTGAACGACTATTATACCACTAGAGAGCAACATCTAAAGAACACGTTAGAAACTTGCGAAGACAATGCTAGCTGTCCACCCATGATATGTGGTAATATTGATAAAATAAGCCAACCAATGGTGAACATCTGCATCTGGACACCTCGAAAAGTTAAGGTTGTACACATGAGTTTGATTAAGGAGGAGCAGTTATAACTGGAACTTGTAAGTGTTGAAGGAGCTATTCATGCTGGTGTGTAATGCGAATTAGTTGTTCCAAAAAGTTGTTGTTCCATAAGAATCGTAAGAAAGGAAACAAAGGAAAAAAAAAGAAGGAAATATTGAAAAGAAAAAAAAAAAGATCAAAAAAAAACTTCTCTCACAATGTCCTGACTTCTCCACCAATGTGAGAACCTTGAGACACAACATAGTAAATATACGAAAGATAAAAAACTTAGATATTCTTTATATTCAAGGTTAGGGTTTATATATAAAAAGAAAAGTATATTCTAGCTATATTAGAGTTAACCTTAGTAATTACCTTACCATATATGTTTTTAATTAACTAATACATACTATCAGCTACATGAGGAGGAACTAATTTAAGTTGTGATTTCAGCCAACATAATTTGTATATAGGCAACATTCGTATATTCGGTTTAATCTTACGTACACACAGAAATTATTCAAATTAAGATAATAATTACATGATTCACCTCTTTGGTTATCCACAAAGCAATCACCAACAATATTTTATACAATACATATACATACATATATATATATATATATATATATATATATATATATATATATATATATAATATTTGATACATTTATATCTTGTTAATTTATTTAAATTTAAAATTTTCATGTTAACCATTAATTTAAATTCTTTAAGTATTCATTACTCTTTTTCTATCTAAATTATTAATTTAAAAAAAACCTTAATATAATAAAGACATTCTTAATATATGAACATACATATGTATGTATTAGATTGCGTGTGATGTACATATTCACACATTTCTACAAACAATTCACTATACACGTACACAATTTTATGTGTACATGTCTAGACAACACACAAACGTTATCATATAAATCATTACTTGAAGGAGGTTTTAGTAAATTCTTATTTGTATGTAAGCCTAAGAGTATATACTATAAAATATACAATAAAAATATATGATTAATATTAAATTTCATATTACTTTATATTTAATATAACGCCGCCGTGAACAGTTGAGAAAATTAAGAAAAATTAATTTAACTTTTATTTTTTTTAATAAAAAAATTAGTAACGTATAAAACAAACAATGAAATAATAATAAATAATAAATTCATAATTTTTAACCCCAAAAATGATGATGAGATGATCAAGTAATTACATATAAACTGGACTAAATACAATGTATTATATTATATATAAAAGTAAAATTATTTTTTAAAGTTTCACATTCCGATAATTTTCTTTAATAATGGTTACTAATTGTATATCTTTTTCCATAGTGTACATGTGATAAGGATACGATCTTATGTGCGTGGTAACAAATAAAGTTTCAAAATAATTAAAAGATGCGCGTGTGTGTGTTAATGAGGGAGAACATATAAGTGTTGAGAAAAACCTTTCAAAAGTGGCCTTACCTACCATCTAACAGGAGTCAGTATATATATACTATGTTATTACATATCGATACAAAGATACACATGCACACACACACACACAATGGCCGTAATGGACAAAATCTGTAAGGTACATAATAACATTTTATGTAATCTCCACCCTTCGGCTCAAACAATGTCTATGAATATCATTTATCAAAGTTTAGTTAATTAGTTTGTGTTTAAATTTACGTGTTTTGCATGTATTCAATATGATATATGCACATATATAGATATAATGAAGTATATTTCATATAATTATAAGATTATATTTTAATATTTTATTCATTCAAACGAAAAATGATTGAGAAAATACGTTGGGTGTGAAACAGTGTGAATTGGATTTTAATTTTAAATTCTATTTAATAACAAAAACAAAATATTTTATAATATACTATATTTTAAGTAAGGGCATTTTAAATAACGAATGGATTGATTTACCCTTAAACCTTTTCTGTATAATCACGTACATGTACTTATAAAATTATTATTATTAAGTAAATTCTCCCCAGAATACTCATATTATAGTTCTGATTTTAAGAATATAGTTTGATTAAATAGGTTAGATTTCATTTAACGCGTGGTGTATACACCACCATTTGAGACTTTAATATAAATAGATAAATATATATATATATATATATATATACTGGGTTTGTCGGAATCAGAATTTCAAAATTGTTGATTTTTATTTTATATATATATTTTCAAACTTAGTCTTTGTAACTTCAGATATACATATTGGTGATATTTTAAAATTAGTGGGTTTACTACTCGAATGTATGTATATACAGCTGCATCTACGGGATGTTGGTGTTCATATGTATATATGTACACGTATATACACACCTATATACGTCTCTTGTCTCATGGCTTCCCTCAATAACGCGTGTATACGCGTACACAAGACACACATACTGATTTATGGGGGTTCTCCTGTTACCATCTTAAACAACAGGACAATTTCGTAGGTTGTTAACAAAGAAAGAGAAAATAAATAAATAAATTGGAATATGTTGATATTTGAGAACTTACACTTGTATATTTGATTAAGTATTTATTTATATTATATTCGTTTAATAATAATGATAGATTTTAAAGGATGAAAATATAAATTACAAAACTCCAAAGAACTTATCGAACAGAACAAAATATGAAAAGATTCTTTAACTATATAAATTATGAAAAGATTCTTTAATTATATAAATTATTCTGTGTTTCATATTTCTTTATTGAAAACCGTATATCCTTTCTTCTTTTGGTCTCCTTTGAAGTTTTTTTAAAACTTTTATATATAAATACTAAAGAATTTTCTTTAAATATAATGATTGGATTATTAAATGAATACCTCCAGGCCACCGCTCAGTGTCATTGTGCATTCCCAACTTTAAAATTCCTTTCAATACTTAAATCCGAATCATGACTTTTAAAAATTACTAAAACTTTCATACATTCTTATGAGTCAATCTATAATACCAAAGATTATATATTGTATGATGTAACTATGTTATATTCTGCTCAAAATGTTATACGACTGTATGTATCTACTGGCCCAAACCGTATATATATACACATATATACCTGATGTATGCATGCATGTATATATGTATCTACTCGCCCAAACCGTATATACACACATACACATATATACCTGATGTATCATGCTATATTCCATGTGTAATGTGTTTATATTCTAGGCGAATGTTATATGAATGTATATATGTATGTATAACGTGCACACAACACTTGTAGACGAGAATGTAGATGTTAAAGACTGTGGTTCAGTAAGAAAGCAAGTATTTATTTAAACTTTAATAATATTAATATTAATTTTATATAAACTTAGCTCTTTCTTACTTTATATATATATATATATATATATATATATATATATATATATATATATATATATATATATATAATTCTAGGTGTTCTCCTTATACATGTTATACATATTCTTTACACAACAGAAAATCTTTAAGAACTATAATTTTTTATTAGACTTCTATACACACAAATTTAATTTGTATTGGTATATATTATTATCACTACTAGGTTGTGGTGAACTACATACTTATTCTATACTTGAGTATTTTTCTTTAATGTAAATATATGTTATTCATAACGGACATATTATGTGAATTACTTTCGACTTTATTATCACATTATAGTCACTTTTATTTTATATTTAATTAAAATTATACATGTAGTTTGGTTAACCACAAGTAAAAATTGACTTTAAAATCTATCAAAATATATTATTTAAATACTTTTTTCTTATTTTTTCTTTAATTTTCTTGATATGATTCTTACAATATATAAATAATTCCTTTTATAATATTATATTCTATTACAATTTATAGTTTTCACAATGTTTAGTTTTTTTTATAAATTTTTAGTGTATATTTTTTTTGTTGTAATTTGTGTTGTAACTAGAATAAGGGAGTGATATAAATATGATTCGAAAGATAATAAGAAAATGTATTTATTTAAAGGAAAGATAACTTAATTATGAAAATTATGCATTTTTAGTTTCAACATAATAATGAACTTCACTTTATGTTGCAACAAGTTTAAACAAATGCATGAGTGTGAGTACGATGGATTTAATCTTTGTGTCATTTATAAAATGCTAAGTGGTTACTGTACGACCCAAATACAGGATGCAGGATACAGGATATGCTTATAAAATATACCTATAGGATATGCCTATAGGATATACCTACAGGATATTCCTATATAATATGCCTATAAAATATTCCTATAGGATATGCATGCAAGATATTCTTACAGGATATTTTTATAGGATATGTCTATAGGATATATTATAGGATATTCCTAGAGGATAAGGGTCACTATTTTAGCTCATGACTAGATTAGCTCGACCTAATTGTTGTATAATTAGTTATTATTAACACCAGTCTTTCTACGATCAATCTTGTCTTGTCTTGCTCTTGCCTCCTGCTATTGTCTTGTTCCTGGTTCTTAGTTTCTGTTTTGCTCCATGTCCTGCTTCTGAGTTAAGTTTCATTGTTCTCGGAATCCTGCTTACTTCTTTGTTCCTGGATCGTGGCTTGACAGTTTGATAGTAACTGCTTTTATAGCTTTCCGATTTCCAGCTACGTTTTTTTTCTTGATTCTTCTCCTTCGTTTTCCTTCTTTTTTCTTTCATAAATCATGGCCGATTTTGAGCAATTTCAACGCAAGCACCAAATATTGCTTCAAGAGCTGGCCACTTTGTGCCAAGTGGTCACAGATTTGTAAGGTTCCACCAACACGGCGCATGCAACTGCTGATGCATCCTCCAAGGCTGTTGCACAGGCTCTCTCTCAAGCACCGTTGTTTTCTCTCCACCGAACACTTCTTTGGAGCCGAAGATCAGCATGCCAGAAAATTCAATGGCAATCGTGCCGATTTTTAAGGGTTCATGAATCAGATCAGACTTTTGATCTGCATGTAACCACACGCTACTCGGCTGATGCACAAAATTTTGGCATCCCTACTAGTTGGATCTCCATGGGCTTGGGTTGCCCCTTTGTTAGAGCGTGACGACCCATTAATGGAAGACTTTGAAAGTTTCATGGCTTCCTTTGAAGCTTGTTTAGAGATCTCGATAAGTACCGTTTTGCATGCACGAAGTTATGAAAGTTCACACAAGGATCTTGACTAGTTTCCGTCTATGCATCCGAATTTCAGTAACTTTGCACGAACATTCCATGGGACGAGACTGCATTAATTGAACACTTCTATTTTGGGTTAAGGATGACGTGAAGGACCTTCTCCTTACGTTACCAGATGCTTAAACATTAATGGAGATCATGCAACATGCTGCGACAACCGCTTGTTCGAGCGTTGTTAGGAAAAATCCCGTCAACATTTCCTGCAAATCAATCCTATAGCTGTGGTACATACTCTTGCGACACCTTCTAGAGTAGTTCCTATGGAGGTTGAGAAATACAAGCGTGGCTCACTTTCTGCTGTTGAGAAGCAATGTCGCCGCAGTGAGAATCTATGTTTGTATTGTGGTGAAGCAGAACACAAGGCGGCGGAATGTCTTATTAAAGCCAAGAAGTTCAAGACGCGTGAAGTTGAAGCTAAAGTTCAGTCGGAAAACTTTAATGTTCACTTCGTCTAGGAGCACGAAGTTGGACGTAAGTGCAGGCTCCATTAGTGCTGCTCATACCATTCCATCACTCAAGTTTCCTATACACATTCATCTCAATAATCGAGAGCTCAAGGAGTTTGCCCTGTTAGACACTGGTGCAAATGCATGCTTCATGGATGACACTTTGTAACTTAACATGGCATTCCGGTGGTGAAGTTGAAGCATGCAGTTCCTATAGAGGTGGCCGATGGTCATCTGATTGCTTCTGGCGCAGTTATCCATGCTACCAAACCTCTCTCTTGTAGTCATGGCGCATTCAACTGTTCGATTTCCTTCAACTTATGCAAGTTGTAACTAAAATGGGCATGGCTATAGTCCCATTTCCTAATAATTAGCAATTTTAGCTATTTAATTAGCATTTTCTAATATTAAAGGAATATTCTTTAGAATATAATGTTTGAAAATAGAATATTCTTTAGAATATTCTATTTTGTATTCGACCCTTTAATAAATTATAACATTCATTGAACAAAAATTAATAACATTATAAAAGCAGAAAACATTAAATTATATATAATATATTGCCTAATATAACAATTAAGGAAGAGCATAAGAGGTACATTATATAAATATTGATGTTGTTATTAAAATATAATATTTAAATATAACATTATTAATTAAAAATTTGTAGTAGTAATAATATATATAATATACAATCTTTAATAATATAGTCAATCTTCCATATCGTTTTTTAAATTTATATAGTTAAGTAAACAATTTGGTACTATTATTAAAGAGTTTATAATAATTATGAATATTAAATATATGATATTTTATAATTTTATAATTGCTTAAGCTTTAGAAAACATACATTTCCTTGCAGTTTTGTTTAATTGTGACTTTATCAATGCTTCTTGACATTCACCCATATCGAATGGATTTAATATTTATAAAACATGCTGGGTCTTTTTGATTGGGAGACCATGTTTTCTCTAGGCATCCATTATATCTTTCGCTCTCCTTCTCGTGTCGCCTTTTTTATGGTTTGAACCATACAACCTTAATAATACTATTTTTTGTGGTTACTTCAGGTGTGTCGATAATTTGACCCATCCAAATAGGCTGATTATATGACGCATCTGGAGTAATGAGAACCATCATTAGTTTTTGAAGATCCTGGCAGAAATCAAAGTATGCTTTAGGTTTTTGGTTCCTTTGTCCAACCAAGTGTAGGGTTTGCACTTCCACATCACTACTGGTTTCTATGTCGTTTGTGCTCAGTGATGTCTTTCAATCTCCTCTCGCCACCTTGTTTTAGGCTAAAAAGGGTGTTGCAATTCTGTACTTGTGACAGTAGGCCCTTCCAACTCTCGAACAACAGTCTCCCAATAGTTGACCACATGCTTATATAGTTCTAATTAACCAGTTGCCTTATCAGAATTCTTTGGCATTGATTTTTGAACCCATGCCACATATTTTCTTATGCCATCAATAATAACCTCTTGTTCCTTGAGCTGGGCACTCAATGGAATAGGGTCTGGTTGTTCTTCTGAGAGAAGTGGCTTTCCATTCTCTCCACTTTTGAAGAGAATTAACCCCTCTTTTGGTAACCACTCATGCTCTGATGGCCCGTAACTTATATTGCATAATAGGTATACCATCTCGTATGAAGAAAAAGAATTATAGCGGCACAAGGTGACCAACTAAAGAATCACTCCCCTCTTTTATATACTCTTTGAAAATTTTTTTGAAGTCTGACACCTTAGTCACAAGCAAAGCACAACTTTTTTTGGAGATGCAGTTTTCAAAAAAGATTCATCATATGCGGTAAGGTAAGTGCACTTGTCCTTTTTGTAGAGTTGGAGACCTTGCTAAAGAACGCATCAGTATCTTCATGAGTGTGACCAACCATAAGAAAACTGAGCATGATTGTCTCAAACACACCTTTGGCAACAAGCATTGACAAGTATGCTAGCATATATCTAGAAAATAAAAGTAAGTATGAGCTTGAGAAACCCTTAAGTAAAATGATTTACCTATTTTTGTTCTCGCCTGCACAATTATCCATCTGTAAAGCAAATGACGAGGAAGCTTATTTGATGTTGAGGACACATGTACACTATTTGAGCTAGATCCCTCCACTGAACCTGAACTCTCACCAGGGCCATCTGTTTTTTGTACAGGTTGCTGACAATACCTCTTATATTCCTAAGTAGCCTCAAGTGCAGACGTGTTCATGAGAGCATTATGTAAAGGTTGAAGGTGTTGTTTCTTCACTTTGAGATCACTAATAAGACATGTCTGTGAGTGGGCTTCAAGGTTTCTGAAACACATGGCCAAACGACTCAATAGTGAAATTGGAGTCACTAGACTAATGTGGAAGTGAAAAGTGTCCATATGACTCACAACCGTGTCCATGTGTTAGCACACATGTCAATGAAATCGAAAGTTTCATGACATTTCCAAGGCACTTTGGTATTGCAACGAGCTTTGAAATGCTAGTCTTTAAATGATCCATCTTGTCATGGATCAAGCACAGGTACTTTGATGGGCGTGACACAGAAAGCATGCGGTGTGCATAGTACTGAGACCAGCAAGTTTGTTGTGCAATCATGTGGGCCTCCATCTTCTTTTGAATGGCAGTGATCTCCACCAAGGTTTTTGCACAAGCCTCTGCAGCATTCAATGATGTACAAGTGTCACACTTGGAAAAGCTAGAGTGTTTTGCAATCTCCACATCCTTAAAATGAGTATTCAATATGTTGTTGAAGGTACCAGTGCAAATTGCTTGCAGCCCCATCAAGCTGAGGCACTTGTTCACATGTTCACACAGCTTCAATTGAGTGTAGATCGAAGGCAAAACCTTGAGATTTTCCCTGACCCCTGCATTTGTGGTTCGGCATTTGTGAGGCATCCTATCTGCATTTGCTTCCACAAAAGCCTTGAATATCTCTATGGTTGCCATAATGTGAAAGTGGGTTTTGACCAAGCGAGTGTTCCCATGTACTGAGGTCTGCGCTCCATCTAGCCACTCATCCCTCCGATAGTAGAACGTGGTCTTTGAGATCCCGTATATATTGTACCAAGCTTTGAAGCAGATGGCCACCTTTTAAATACCATGGATGTACTCTGATAACTTAATGTCCAAAGCCATTCCATCAATACACCCAGTTAGTGCAGCATATACAAACTCATGCCTTTACTTTTGGGTGAGCGTACGAAAGACATGTCTACATTGGGTAATTTCATTCCGGTCTGCCATCTGACAACACTTCTTTTTGTAGTAATCAATTGTGGAAATGCTCGTAACACTTTCGGAAGATGTAGGATCCATCTTCACCCTCTTGCTGAAACTTGCAGGGGAAGATCTACAACCCATAAATCGCCTTTTTCTTACAATATGACCAATGCAAGGAATCTCTTCAAATATGAGTTGTTCTTCCAGGTTGTTATTATTGAAATCCAACCCAGAATATGTTGAACCATCTTGCCGTCTTAATTCAGATGTTCGCCACCTCACGAGGGATCCAGGATGCAAAGTGCCATTAGGTGAAACCTCTGTCACAACTACACCCACGAAGTCGGACCCTAGTTTCTCTTCTGACACTGCTTCCATTGGATTTATAGCTGTGATGATGCCTCTTCCAACCTCAATCTCATGAAGAAAGAGAATCACCTCATCCATCACAGCAGGCAAGCCATCATCTGGAAAACTCGTGCTACTGTTTGTTTGTGACTCTGTATATTTTGTGTCAGCCTTGACTTCATCCAAATTCCACAATACAGAAGAACCCTCCTTAAATTCCATTTCCGAAACCTCAACATGCTTGAAAATGGTGTTCACCCATACGTACACACAAGATCCTTGGGCAATATTGTGACATGATGCATTATCATTTCGAACTTCCACAGTTCCAGTGCCAACTATCTCGTTGTTCCGAAGAAGAAATATTTTATCTCTAGTATTATACATATTGTTTTACACATAAATAATTGTGTTATTTATGATATCTGTTTATGCAATATTTATAAGAAATCATAACTGCGGTTGCTTAATAATATGCATGTGCAATAATACATAATTATGTATAAAGATAATATTTCATGTTTTATTAATACAACTAATGGGCGGGATTAATCTCGCCCACGACTCCATCCGACGAGGAATGATGGGCGGGATTAATCCCGCCGACGACTCTAGCCCATCGGAGAGTGTCGGCGAGATTAATCCCGCCGTCGACTCTACCCCATTGGAGAGAATCGGCGGGATTAATCCCACCGCCGATTCCCTCCTGCAAGGAAGAATCAACGGGATTAATCTCGCCGCCGGTACTTCCTCATCGAAGAGAGGCGGCGGGATTAATCCCGCCGCGGACTCCCTCCGACGAGGAAGTACCGGCGGGATTAATCCCGCTGCTTCTTCCTCGCAGGGGGAATCAGCGCGGGATTAATCCCGCCGCAAATCCCTCCGATGAGGAAGAGGGGGCGGGATTAATCCCCAAATCCCTCCGACGAGGAAGAGGGGGCGGGATTAATCCGCCCACAACACTGACGAAGGAGAATAGGCGGCGGGATTAATCCTACCCACAACTTTGATGACGAGGAATAAGCGACAAAATTAATCCCGTCCACAACTCTCTCCAAAACTATGATTTCAAAAAGATTCGGGATGAATTCTGCCTACAAATATTTAAAACAGGAAAGTGGTGGCGAGATTAATCCCGCCACCCCTTCTCTGCCTCCTAAAATGGTTGGCGAGATTAATTCCGCCACCCCTTCTCTGCCTCCTAAAATGGTTGACGAGATTAATCCCGTAAATAACTCTTTTTAATAAATTCAAGTAACTCTTTATCAGTTGAGAGAGTTATTGGCGGGATTAATCCCGCTGCTCTTTTTAAGATGCAGAGAAGCATTGCCCGGACTAATTCTGCTATAGTTATTAAAGAGATGGTGGCGGGATTAATCCCGCCACCTCTTTAAAGATGCGAAAAAAAATGGCCGGATTAATCCTGCTGCCCCGGCTAACGAAGAATATTAAGTTAGAAGTATATTTAAACGGGATAAATCCCTAACAGAATATATTGTAATTCTAATGCATTCCTAAATCCCTAAATTCTAAAATTTAAGAAAGAATGTAAGAGAGTGAATCTTTATAAATATATTTAAATTTGTTTATAATACTTGTAAACAGCACTGAAGGCGCCGTGCTTTCCTATAAATAATAGCGCACCCAATTTAATGTCGCTCCTGAGCTAATCACTAAGAAGGAAAAAAAAAAATTGAAGAGTGAAAAATAAAGAAATGAAGAAACCCTTGCCGGAGAAAGAACTAGATCTGAATTTGAATGGGAAATTAAATGCATTTTCAAATTTACATGTCAGACCGACAATACTTATGTTAGAAATTCGAAATTTTTGAAATAACAGAAAAGAAAATTTAAGATGAATTGAAACAAATAACCGACAATTTGACATATATACTCTTCAATTCCAATGAGTGTTTTAAAATTGCATTTAATATCATTCAAGTGCTTCAAGCTGTTTAATATTACGAATTTTTTGTAATTATTCTACATTCTTAATATTCAAATATATATTATTAAGTTTATATTATATACATATATACACTAATACAATAAATAAATTGATATATTATTATGTATCATTTAAAATATATTCATAGTCTGTTTATATTATTATTTTCTTAATTACTTGAGTAATTAATTTACATTTCCTACTATTAATGGGATATTCTTTATTATTTCTTAATATTTAAAGAATATTCCAATATTAAACCTAATTATCATAATTAAATTAGTCTTATTCTTAAATATTTCAGTAATTATTCTACATTTGTATATATTAATGAGATTTTCTCTCAATTAATTTGTTATTATTTCAAGAATATTCTTATGTTAAACCTTATTATCAATATTAAATTAATATATATTATTAAAAACTATATATGACTATATATTAGATAAAATGATGTATTATTATGTATAATTTAAAATATGTTCATAGTGTGTATATTAATATCATTTTCTTAAATACTTGAGTAATTAATCTTTTTATATTAATGGGATATTCTTTATTATTTTCTTATTATTCCAAGAATATTCTAATATTAAACATGATTATCATAATTAATTTAGTTAATTATTTTAGTATTTGATCTACATTTGTTTATATTAATGGGATTTTCTCAATTAAATTCTTATTATTTCAAGAATATTCCAATGTTAAACCTTATTATTAATATTAAATTAATATATATTATTAAAACTATATATGGCTATATTAAATAAAATCATATATTATTATGTATAATTTAAAATATGTTCATAGTGTGTTTATTAATATTATTTTCTTAATTATTCGATGTTTGTTTTGCACACATATATAAACACAATCATAAATTTATATATACACGTGCACACGCATTATAAGCACTTATAGAGACACATATGCACACACATGCACATTGCCTTAAACCAAACTTGAGAAATATATATTGCTTCTTTATTGAAAAACATCATGTTCAACGCATGTATGATCTATATGTACTCAGTCTGTGTGTATATAACACATTGAATTTAAACATGTAATATATATGTATATTTGTGTGTATACACGTGTGTATGTATATATGTGTATTAATATATGCAATGTGTACGATTTCATTTGTTAACACTCTATCTCTTCTCTCATACATACTAGTGTCACCATGCATGATCCATAATATGTACTTATGTTACAATATTATGTAATATGTATATGTATATCTGTGTATAACATTCACTCCTCTCATACATAAACACCATGCATGAACCATCCTAACCCTAAACCCTAAACCCTAAACCCTATGTAACACATTGAATTTACACATGTAATATGTATGTATGTCTGTGTGTATACATGTGTGTATGTATATGTGTGTACTAATATATGCAATGTGTATGAATTTTATCACGACCCGATACAGGATACAGGATTCCGGATACAGGATATGGGTTGCAGGACTTTCCTACAGGATTCCGGATACAGGATATGGGTTGCAAGACTTTCCTACATGATATTCCTACCAGGATTCCGGACACAGGATACAGTTGCAGGATATTACAGGATATGCCATAGGATATGCCTAGAGGATAAGGGACATGTGGACTCATCTTAGCCTCTGCATGCATGCAGTCACTTTGCATGCATGCAACCACTTTTAGCACTCATGCCTAGATTAGCTCTTGGAGTTGTGAGCATAAAAGCTCCGACCTAATTGTTTGTACAATCAGTTACTATCAACACCAGTCTTACTACGATCAATCTCGTCTTGTCTTGTTCTTGTCTTGTTTCCTGTCCTGCTCCTGTCTCGCTCCTGTTTCCTGTCTTGCTCCTGGATCCTGTCCTGCTTCTGTCTTGTTCCCGGATCCTGTCCTGTTTTTTGTCTTGTTCCTGGATTATGTCCTGCGCCTTCCTGTCTTGCTCCCGGATTCTATCCTGATCCTGTCTTGCTCCTGGATCCATCCTGTTCCTATTCCTAGTTCCTGTCCTGCTCTCGGTCCAGCTCCTGAGTCAAGCCTTCATGTCCTTAGAATCCTGTTTTCTTCCTGGTTCCTGGATCGTGGCTTGACAAATTTAATTTGTTAACACTCTTTCTCTTCTCTCAGACATACACACCATGCATGATCCATATTAATATGTACTGTCTCTCTTCTCTCAAACATACACACCATGCATGATCCATAATATGTACTGTCTCTCTTCTCTCAAACATACACACCATGCATGATCCATAATATGTATTGTCACTCTTCTTTCATACATACACACCATGCATGATATGTACTCTGTCTCTCTAATATATTAATATGTACTAATATATATGTATGTCTATGTGTATAACTATGTGTGTATATATGTATCGCTGCACGTGAAACTTTAACACTTTCATGGACACACACATGTTAAACCCTGCATGATTTTTATTCTTGGGGTGTATGTGACACTCACGCACATGCACACATGATAATATAATGAAAGAATATTCGTTTAGGGCGAATCTATAATTTATTCTTTTTAAGGTTTAAGTATATTCTTAGAAGGAATATTCGATTAGGGTTAATATATATTCTATTCCTTTTAGGGTTTAGGTATATTCCTAGGGTTTCAAGAAGTAAGGCGGCGGCTGTGAAATCTCCTTCTCTCTCACACACACAGGTGAGATATCTCTCTTCTCTCTCTCACACGTTGTGCACTCCTGAGTTTATTTATTTATTTTTATTCACATATATATTTATATGTGTGTATTTTAATAATATAATTTAGATCTCTATCTCTTGCACACACACGCACACTCGTATACATATACACACAGATATATATATATATATATATATATCTGTGTGTGTTTGTGTTTGTGTATCTGTATAAATTTATTAATTTATAATTTTATCTCTTGCACACACACACACACACACATATACCTATATACATATAATATACATACATATATTATGTGTACCAGTATCTGTATAATTCTATTTATTTATCTATTTCTCACACACACACACACACTCCTATACATATATATATACACACATATATATATCTGTGTGTGTGTGTATCTGTATAATTTTATTGATTTTGTTAATTGTATCTCTCGCACACACATGCACACTCCTGTATATATATATGTGTGTGTACTGGTACACATAATATATGTATGTATATATGTACATAGGTATATATATATGTGTGTATATGTTATCGTGTGTATGCGTGTGTGAAACAAATAAAATCATACAGATAAACAAACACACAATCTGTATAATTTTATTTATTTATCTATCTCTCTCACACACACGCACACTCCTGTATATACATATACATATACATAAATTTACATTATATATGTGTGTGTGTGTGTGTGTGTGTATGTATAATTTAATTTATTTAGCACACATGCACATATGATATACATAACATATACATATATGTGTGTGTATCAGTATAATTTTATTTAATTTGTCTATCTTTGGCACACACACGCACTCTTTTACACACACATATACATATATATATACACATATGTGTGTACCCGCTGCTATATGGTGAGACGTGTATAGCGGTGGGATTAATCCCGCCGCTATATGATGAGACGTGTGTAGTGGCGGGATTAATCCCACCGCTATATGGTTAGCCCTTGGCGGCGAGATTAATCCCGCCGCTATATGGTTAGACCCTCAGTGGCGGGATTAATCCCGCCGCCCTTCAGGCAGGCTATTCGGTTAGCTTCATGAGCGGCGGGATTAATCCGCTGCCATTTTAAGCAAGTTATTTGGTTAGCCTCATGACCGGCGGGACTATCCCGCCGCCTACGGATGTCCTGCACAGAATTCGGCGGAATTTATCCCGCTGCCATTGGCCTGTCTGAAGGGCCTAGGTGGTGGATTAATCTCGCTGGATTCCGGATAGGGCATTGGCGTCCGGCGGGATTAATCTTGCCGCGTACGCATGCCCTATGCGGAATCGGACGAGATTTATCCCGCCGCCAAAGGCCTGCCTGAAGGTCCTAGGCGGCAGGATTAATCCCGTCCAATTCTGCGCAGGGCATTGGCGTCCAACGGGATTAATCCTGCCCATTTTGCGTAGGGTATTGGCTTCCGACGGAATTAATCCCCGCCTAAGGCCGAGTGAAGGCTGGGCGGCGGATTAATCGCCGGCCCAATGCCTGTTGGAGGAATGAATCCCGCCACCCTTCCTTTTTCTCCATTGGTGAGTCGGACCAATCCCAAACGTTTTGTCTGAGACGTAGAAGGTTTACAACATACCAATGGAGGACTGGGAAGGGTGGCGAATTCATTTAACCATCCCTTACATGGTGGGCGAGATTAATCCCGCCCCTTTCTGGAGTCACTGAAGGGGTGTGCCAAATAAATCCTGCCAGTTCTCTCTGAGACCGAGAAGGGTGGCAAGATTAATTCCGCACTCCCGTTCAAGGCCTCCAGAAAG
The DNA here is from genome assembly GCA_003024785.1 of Selaginella tamariscina. NCBI lineage: Eukaryota > Viridiplantae > Streptophyta > Lycopodiopsida > Selaginellales > Selaginellaceae > Selaginella > Selaginella tamariscina. The sequence goes on along the minus strand of PUQB01000792.1, from coordinate 8,106 downwards.
GTGGCGAGATTAATCCCGCCCACTCTTTCAGGAGGCATTGAAGGGGTGGCGAGATTAATCCCGCCGCACCTTCCATGTGAATATATATGTGTATTAGTATATATAAGTTGCATATCTCATTTTATTTACTTTTATCATCTTATCATAATATTTCGAGTAAAAGCTAGGAATCTATGTAAAACTGTCCAGAGCTCACATTTGTGGTGGTTCTAAAACGAAATGTTATCTTTCTTTTGCACTAGCACAAAGTGAGCTTTGGACAGTTAATTCCTACTTCTCTCTGTGTATTATTTTTGTATATTCGGGTTTATACAAGTGTGTGTGCGTTTTTATATGATTTGTATTCATAGTGTATTATTTTGCAGAAGGACGATTTAATTAAACAAGGAGATCGAGTCATTAGTATGGAGTCGTCGTCAAATTCTGGGTAAGAATTAAAATAAAATCTGTTATACTCGGATATGTGCTTGAACTAATCATTTTTGTATTCAGATGTGGAATTGAGGTGACATTAAAGACGAGAGCAGGAGAAGAGATGGGCAGGGGGATTCTGGAATCAACTTGGCCATATTTCAAACTAAACGGGAAGCGCATTGGAACAACCATGGTTGCTGTCAAACTAACCTCTGTCACATCGCATGGACAAGCAAAACAATGGAAAGTGGGTGTGCTAGTCAAGCATCCGAAAGCATGCTGTGAACCCAGATTGAAGATGCTCGACACATATGCCTTGTTCCATCCAATGTCACGTTCTCGGATCCAGAGGTCGCCAGTTACAACATTAATTTCGGGTGGTTTTGTCGACTTGTGGATAATGACGTTCACGTGTTCACTAATGATGTTGACCTGGAGTTCTTCTTCAACTCAACGAAAGCCCATCTATGGAGGGGATCCATCTGGATGTCTACTTCGAAGATCTTCAGACTCATCGAGTAGGTGTATTCAGGAGATATTGCTTCACAATACAGAAAATCACAAGTGGAGCAATCGTCCCTCTTCACATTGAAGAAGAACACAGCGACATCATAAGGAGATTGAGAGGGTGGCTTGGTCTCAGGTTCTTTACAGATCACGTTCAATTTGCTTAGAAATTTCGGGAGCTGGAAGAGTGTGCAGAACATAGAACAGCATCAATCGGGGATCACACATGTTGATTCGGATCGTAGAAGAAAATCATCATCGTTTTGTCAGCTGCACCTGTGGCATCCCATGCTGCAATAAGCCACAAGGAAATGATGTTGGATGATAGGATTTACGAGTGTAGGGTTAAGTATTGCAGCGTCAACCCAAACTTCAATTACAGGCCACTCAACCAGGAACGTGTAGCTGAGCTCATGGAGAAGATGAAGGACGACCGTTTTACACCGTTCCACATAATGCTGTTTTGTGCGCATACTACGAGAGAAACAAAGGCGCTGACAAAGTGTGGATCACAACACCGGAACAAATGAGGAAGGTTCAGACGGAGAATAGAAAATCAATCAAGTACTACATCATTAGTGGCCAGCACACAATAACGGCAGCCCAACGACTTCTCGACGAACACAACAAAGGAACGATGGCAACAAAACTTTCCGAGCATACCCGTGAGAAGCTGACGAAAAGATCGGCTTTTTAGCAAGCCGAATCTCACAATCGAGCAGTACCATAAGTTATCGGCGGAATGGGACGCTGCAGACACCAACCACTACAACAGCAAAATATGGGAGAAGTTAAACACACGCGAGCCGTGTGGGAATCTCTTCAGCGACCACAAAGAGCTACCGCAGGAATACACAATCTGCGGACTACCGGGTAAGCAAATTGTTTGGGCGGGATTTATCTCGCCGGTATATTAATCTGTCTTTTTTTCAGAGAGTTGAAGAAATTGTAGCAGTTGATTTTGCCCAGGTGGGCGGGAAGGAAACATCCTTTTTGATGATGTTGATTTCTTGTCCCGAGGATAGGATCTTTGCCAATTATGGAATCCTTTGCAAAAGGAACACTGAAGAAGAAGCAGACAAGTGAAGGGAGCCCTCAGAGAAGTCTGCAAAGAAACCCAGTAAGACGCCGAAGGCTAAGTCTGTTCAATCTATAAAGGATGTAGACAACGATTTCAAGCTCACATGGTTGAAGCCTTTAAATGGAACAACGATGGAGGAGATGGAAGTCTTGGCTGATTTGATGATTGGCAAATTACAGATTAAAACAACAGCAGCCCACCTCTCCTTTTCATCTCAAGGCAATGGAGTTGAAGACGGTCAGGCACTTCAAGGAGTGGTTGGGAATACACTGCCACAAACTGGGTTGGACCTCGCTTCAACATACGAAGAGGTCAGCAAATATTTGCATGTGACAAACGATGATATGCTTGTCGAATGGGTGAATCAATCGGAAGATCTGGGCAAGAATCTATTGCACGCCAACGCCAAAAAGGAGAACATTGCGATGACGCCTTCTCTTATGGCAGTCCTTCAGCAGCGGAGAACCGAGTTGAACCTTATAAAGGAGGATGCTACGAATCACGACAAGCCCTACAGATGTTTGTTGTTGGATTCGGAGACTTTATGGGGTACATCACTGCTTGTAGGAAACCGTTTCAATTGTTCGTGATGGATCGGCGGGTGTCAAAAAATCCTTCGACAGACATACACTAGAGGATTTGGTGGAGAAACTTAGCCGTGCAAGCATGTACAAAGAAGGTATTTATTATTGAATTCATACTTGCACTCTTGACTGATATCTACGTTTTCAGGTATTTATTTCTTGATTCTTGCTCATGTCACCGATACTTTGCCTTCGCCTTGCCAAGAGGAATAAACATCGTTGGACAGGATTTTATATGAATGATGCTGATCCGAAGTGCATTGATTCGGTTGTTCACTTGGTTGTTAGGAATGCGCCAAACAATTTCAAACTTCCAAATGACTGGCCAGGCATCTGTTTGCACTCCAACGGCCCTGAACCTCCATCCGATACACCGATAGTAGAGTGACGTATTCGGCAATGTACGTTATCCAAACATTACAAGTCAAGCGGCACGGAGCATCGTCAACTTGATCAGGGGTCCTCACAGTGATGCGTGGGTTTTTGACTACTGCACTAGGGGGTCCGTCTTGAAGGAGTGTTACCTTCGGATACATGTGTGTTTGCCGTTGAAAAGGATAAGACCATGGTTGAGGACCTGAACAAGTGGATAGAGAGGTTCTCAACTGACTACCCCAACAAATCCATAAGGAGTATTTGAGAAAGTTCCCTCCAGATAAGTGCGATAGCTCTGAAGACGAATCTGGTTCAATGTCGGAGTCTGAGGACGAACTTCAATCAGATATTAGACCGGAAGTTATCTCGAGGAGTACAGAACATTCACACACTCCATTACCCATGGAAACATCAATAGAAGATACAGAAGATCTTGAACCATCTCACAAGCGGCTTAGACCTTCTTCGCCTCACTCAGAAGGTAATAGCGAAGAAGAATTGTTAATGAGTTCTTAGAGTGACGAATAGTTGTAAATGAGTGTAACATAAGGCATTTTTGTATATTTCGTTTATATTTGTACAGAAAATAAATTCTCAAGGATTAATGAAGCTTTTAGTTCAAACATGGGTCACACATTAACAAGGTAAATAATATACCTTGATAATTTTAAGGTCAGCTAATTATCATTTTGCAGATGTAATGAAACATTGAGAACATGGATTTTCAGCATTGCCATGAGGTAAGAGAGGGGTTTGGCGAAATTTCTTGTGCCACATGTCAGAATGACAGAGTTCATGCAGGAAATGGATAATAATGCAGCTCAAAACATCGTTACCATGGGGGCCACTTCAGTTTTTTCATCATCATTTTTATTGGCTTCAGTTCCGAAATCAATTTCTTCAGCGCATGCAATATCTGAATCTTGTAAGGATGATGTACAATTAAATGATGAAGGGATAGGCAACGAGATAGTGCAACGGATAAATGTGAAAGGGAGCAAACAAGTGATTTGCAAAGTATTCAAGAGGCAACGCTATCCATGTTACTCATGGCCATATTGTGTTGTTGGATGTCAATGGTGTTCTGCTTCATCGACAAAGGCCCGAGGATAGGAAAAAAGAAATCAAACAAGGAGATTTCATTCCTTGTCATGGTAAATTTCGATATGATATTATTTTTCGTCCAGGGTTGGATCGTCTCTTTCAAAAGCTTAAGGAGATGGGTGCGCTTGTGGGGATTTGGTCATGCATGCAGATTAACTTAACACCGCTGTTGAATTTGCTTAAGAAACATTGTAGTGTTGCAGAAGAGGTGATTCGTAAAGATTGGATTTTTGACCAGCGAATATGTTATAAACCTCTCGAATTTCACAATATAAGAAAGGAAAGCAAGCCATACTTCTTCAAGAATGAAAGAATAATTGGGACTCATGGGGAGATCAGTCGCTTAAGGATAATGAAGAACGCACAGATGTTAGTGGTAGACGACTCTCCTCAGAAGGCTATGCTCAACCAAAACATTGCTTGTATTCATCCAATCACTTTATCCATATGATACCGATATCATGGATGAGCTAGTGAACTACTTGGAACGTGTCTCAGAAAGAAGAATCTCGAAAACTTTTGTGAGCAGTATCCACCGTATCAAACATTTTCTAAAAGCTTTTTTTTCTCGTGATCTTGAATTTTATAAAATGAAGGATAATAATCGGGCGCTTTATAATATTATTCTTAAGGAACATCAGTTTTTAGATGAGCCTTTATGCAGACCTTCTCTTATCACATCTTATGTATTAATAAGGATGGCAACTCCCAATTGCATTCATGAGAGTGTTAGGTGGCAACAACATCAAGATATTGACCAAAATGATTCGATTAATCCAAAGAGTGATGATTTAAACAAAATGAGAAGATTTCTCTGTATGATAGGAAGAAAGTATTTATAAAAAAATTAACATGTTGATAAGAAAATGATTTCATTTGTAATTATGTTTGATAGTATTTCTTAATTATTGTAAACTATTTTAGAATAATATGAATATTCTAAGATATTTTAGGAATATTCTACTAAGTAAGGTTATTGAAGGATTAATAATTAATTAATTGATATTTAAGGCTTAATTACATATTAGTTAAATAATTAATTAATAATTAAAACTTAAGTATTAATTAGTAATTTATTTTATATTCCCATTTTCACGTATCATGCCCATTTTAGTTACAACGTGCATACTTGATCAAGACTCGGGCAACTCCCATCATTTTGGGCATGCCATGGTTCGTTGTTGCAAATCCTTAGATCAACTGGAGGTCTAGGATGCTCACGTTTTCCTCTCCAACAATTAGGATCAATCCTGTACCTTCATGTGTGCAGGATACATCCTTAGTATCTGTGGTAGTACAAGCTACAGATTGACTGTGCCTATTCCTGTATCAATGTTGAAGACTCCTCCTCGATAGGATTCACCTCATGTCAGTTCTTCATCACATCTGTAGGCTCTCTCCACTAACTCCTATTGGTTCGTCAGCACACTCACAGGCTCTCACTCCTGTGCATCCACGGACTTCTGTACAGGATTCTTCCAATCCTGTACACTTGTCAACATCCACACATGTTTTCCCAATCCTGCCTCTTTTCATTACTCTTCTTCTGTTCCACCCCCAAGATCCTTCCTCTTTTTCAATCACAGCTCCCTCCTTCTCCTCTTCCGAGTTCTTACCACTACCATGCATGAACTTGCCACTGATCCTGCTCTTTTTATCTTTTTGCCTTCCAAGTAACTCCTACGTCCTCTTCTACCTTTCCTGTATCTGACTCCCTGTTTTTCAATCTCCTTCTCCTGTTCCTTCTTCTTCTCCTCCTTCTTCCCTGCCATCCAAGTATCACTCCTTTCAGAACGTTTTTACAAGCACAAGGCTGCAGTTCTTCCTGTTCACAGGTCCTACGACTGTCCTATTATCTTGTGGAAGGAAAGACTCCACCGTTCGGACCGATTTATGCACTGTCACCTACAGAATTGGAGGTTCTTCGTCAGTACATCGAGGAAAACTTGGCATCCGGCTTCATTCGTCACTCAAAGTCCCCTGCAGGAGCACCTATCTTCTTTGTCAAGAAGAAAGATGGGAGTTTACGTTTGGTTGTGGACTACAGAGGTTTGAATCAAGTCACCATTCGGAACCGGTACCCGTTGCCATTGATCCCGGAACTTCTCGATCGGCTGCAAGGAGCAAAGGTGTTCACGAAGATTGACTTACGAGGGGCTTACAATCTTGTACGGATTCGTCCAGGCGATGAGTGGAAGACTGCCTTTCGTACAAGGTATGGACACTTCGAGTACACGGTGATGCCTTTCGGACTTACCAATGCCCCAGCCGTGTTCCAACACATGGTGAACGACATCTTTCGTGACTTCTTGGACCAGTTTGTGGTAATCTACCTCGATGACATTTTGATTTTCTCCAAGGACCAGGCGGTCATGACAAGCATGTACGACTAGTCTACAGAGGCTTCGCGAGCATGGCCTGTATGCGAAGTTGGAGAAGTGTTTTTCGACAGGGATACTGTGGAGTTCTTGGGCTACATCGTCTCTCCTGCTGGTTTCCATGGACATGCACAAGGTGAAGACTATCGCGGAGTGGGAGAGGCCCAAGTCTGTACGAGATGTACAATGTTTCCTTGGCTTTGCAAACTTCTACAGGCGTTTCATACAGGACTTCTCCAAGCGTGTACTTCCACTCACGGAACTCACCAAGCGCACAGGAGTGTTCTCTTGGTCCGACAAGGCAGAACATGCATTCACAACACTCAAGGAGCCTTCACGACAGCTCCGATTTTAGCACATCCTGATCCTTCTCGTCCCTTCTTCGTTGAAGCAGATGCCTCGGATTTTGCAGTAGGATCTGTTCTATCACAAGTTGGAGAAGACAAGTTGCTTCATCCTGTAGCTTTTCACTCTCGTAAGTTCCTTTCGGCGAGATCAATTACGAGATTGTGATCATTTGAGGAGTGGCGGCATTTCCTGGAAGGTGCTGCGCATCCTGTACAAGTTCTTACGGATCACAAGAACCTGGAGTATTTTCAAACTCGAGTTCTCAGTCGGCGACAGGCTAGGTGGGCGGAGTTCCTATCACGTTTTGATTTCGTCATCATCTACAGGCCTGGTTTTCGAAATGGCAAGGCGGATGCATTGTCTAGGCGCTCTTACCTTGCACCACCCCGGCGATCCTGCATATGACTGTCAAAAGCAAGTGTTGTTGGGTCCTGATCGACTTCGGCTTGCAGCACTACAAGTTCATCAGGCTCCAGCAGATTCCACACTCCTACAGGACATCCGTTTGCAGTTGGCTACAGACGACTTGGCAAGGAATGTGTTTTCACACATTAGTCCTGACATCGCAAGTTCCTCTTCCTCCAGTTCCCGTACAGACTACAAGTTGTTTGCCATACAGGACGGACTCCTGTATCGGGAAGGTCTCCTGTACGTTCCTGTTGGTGTTTGCAGGACTCGTGTGGTACAGGATTGTCATGATACCCCGGCTACAAGACATTTTGGTGTGGCCAAGACAGTTGAGTTTGGTGACTCGCAACTATTGGTGGCTTGAGTTGTGAGGTTTTGTGGACAAGTTTGTACGGAGTTGTGACACTTGCAATAGGTCAAAGATGCCTCGTCACGCATCCTCTGGTCTTCTTCGTCCTCTTTCTGTTCCTTCTGCTCCTTGGAGATCCATTTCTATGGATTTCCTTATAGATCTTCCTCCTTCTCGTGGATTTGATGCAGTTTTTTTAATGGTTGACCGTTTCACCAAACAGGCTCATTTTCTACCATGTCACAAGATTGCTACATGCCAGACAACTACTAAGTTGGTGATCCGCAAAGTATTCCGACACCATGGTCTTCCTGAGAGCATTGTTTCTGATTGAGGCCCACAATTCATGTCCAAGTTTTGACGAGGGGTCTACAGGTTAAAGCGGACCTTTCTTCAGGATACCATCCATAACTGATGGGTAGTCAAAACGCACGATTCAGACCTTGGAACAATATCTTCGCTGCTTTACCAACAGGACAACTGGTTGGACCTTCTTCCAATGATGGAGTTTGCCTATAACAACTCCGTTCACACATCTACAGGTCAGACACCTTTTTT
>PUQB01000791.1:0-97162 GCA_003024785.1 Selaginella tamariscina | reverse complement strand
AGCCTGCTTTCGGGTGCTTGACTAGCGAATCTACTTTCCATTGTTTTGCTTGTCCATGAGATGTGACAGAGGTTAATTTGACAGCAACCATGGTTGCTCCAATGCGCTTCCCATTTATCTTAAAATATGGCCAAGTTGATTCCAAATCCCCCTGCCCATCTCTTCTCCTGCTCTTGTCTTTAATGTCACTTCAATTCCACATCTGAATACAAAAATGATTAGTTCAAGTATCCGAGTATAACAGATTTTATTTTAATTCTTACCCAGAATTTGACGACGACTCCATACTAATGACTCGATCTCCTTGTTTGATCAAATCGTCCTTCTGCAAAATAATACACTATAAATATAAATTATATAAAAACGCACACACACTTGTATAAACCCGAATATACAAAAATAATACACAGAGAGAAGTAGACGTAATTAACTGTCCGAAGCTCACATTTGTGTTAGTGCAAAAGAAAGATAACATTTCGTTTTAGAAACCACAAATGTGAGCTCTGGACAGTTTTACATAGATTCCTAGCTTTTACTCGAAATATTATGATAAGATGATAAAAGTAAATAAAATGAGATATGCAACTTATATATACTAATACACATATATATTCACATGGAAAATTAATCTCGCCACCCCTTCAATGCCTCCTGAAAGAGTGGGCGGGATTAATCTCGCCACCTTTCTGGAGGCCTTGAACGGGAGTGCGGAATTAATCTTGCCACCCTTCTCGGTCTCAGAGAGAACTGGGCAGGATTTATTTCTCACACCCCTTCAGTGACTCCAGAAAGGAGGCGGGATTAATCTCGCCCACCATGTAAGTGATGGTTAAATGAATTTCCCCACCCTTCCCATTCTCTCCATTGGTATGTTGAAAACCTTCTACGTCTCAGACAGAAACGTTTGGGATTGGTCCGACTCACCAATGGAGAAAACAAAGGAAGGGTGGCGGGATTCATTCCTCCAACAGGCATTGAAGACTCGGCGGGATTAATCCGCCGCCCGCCGCCCTATGGGCTTCACTCGGTCCCTATGCGGCGGGATTAATCCGCCGGACGCCAATTCCCTCGCGGAATCGGGCGGGATTAATCCCGCCGCCTAGGCACTTCAGACAGGCCAATGGCGGCGGGATTAATCCCCCCGATTCCGAGCAGGGAATTGGCGTCCGGCGGGATTAATCCCGCCTCCCAGGCCCTTCACTCGGGCCTTAGTCGGCGGGATTAATCCCGCCGAACGCCAATGCCCTGTGCGAAATCTTGCGGGATTAATCCGCCGCCTAGGCCCTTCAGGCAGGCCAATGGCGGCGGGATAAATCCCGCCCGATTCCGCGCAGGGCATGCGTACGCGGCGGGATTAATCCCGCCCACCATGTAAGGGATGGTGAAATTAATCCCACCACCCTTCTCGGTTCCCTCCATTGGTATTTTGTAAACCTTCTCCGTCTCAGACAGAGTTAGTCGGGATTGATTCAACATACCAATGGGGTAATGAAGGTTCGGAGATTAATCTCGCCACCGGGTAATGAAGGTTCGGAGGCTAATCCCGCCGCCCTCTCGTAAATCATGCGCTCACACATATATATTGGCTGCGGCATTTTTGAACAGGGATGGGGGGGGCGGGATTAATCCCGCCGCCCAGGGAATTCACACAGGACATGAACGGCGGGATTAATCCCGCCGCCCTCCGCGAAGGGCATGAGCGTGGGGCCGGATTAATCCCGGCGTTCATGTCCTGCGTGAATTCCCTGGGCGGCGGGATTAATCCCGCCGCTCTACGACAAACCGAAGAGCGGCGGGATTAATCCCGCCGCCCATGGCCTGCGTGAGGGGCCTCGGCGGCGGGATTAATCCCGCCGCCCATTCCCTGTAAATGCCCTGCGCGGAATCCGGCGGGATTAATCCCGCCCATTAGAACCTTCACACAGGCCATTGCCGGCGAGATAAATCCCGCCGCATTCCGCGCAGGGCATGGATGAGCGGCGGGATTAATCCCGCCGCCGAGGCCCCTCACGCAGGCCATGGGCGGCGGGATTAATCCCGCCGCTCTTCGGTTTGTCGTAGAGCGGCGGGATTAATCCCGCCGCCCATAGCCTGCGTGAAGGGCCTCGGCGGCGGGATTAATCCCGCCGCTCACCCATGCCTGAAGGGCCTCGGCGGCGGGATTAATCCCGCCGCCATGGCCCCATATAGCGGCGGGATTAATCCCGCCGCTCGAGGGGCTTAGCGAGATAAAAACACACACATATATATATGTGTGTGTATATATATGTATGTATGTATGTATGTATAGGAGTGTACGTGTGTGTGCAAGAGATAGATAAATAAATAAATTATACAGTACTGGTACACCTAATATATGTGTGTACATAGGTATATATATGTGTGTATATGTATATCGTGTGTATGCGTGTGAGCGAAACAAATAAAATCATACAGATAAACAAACACACACACACACATATATATATACACAGGAGTGTGCGTGTGTGTGCGAAAGATAAAACTAATAAATAAATAAAATTATACAGATAAACACACACATATATATGTGTGTATATAGATATATAATCTATAGAGAAAGAGAGAGAGTCTGTGAATATATAAGCATATATATAAACTAGTGTTGTATGTATGTATATATGTATATAGGTATATATATATATGTGTATATGTATATTGTGTGTATGCGTGTGTGAGCGAAACAAATAAAATCATACAGATAAACAAACACACACACACACATATACATACACAGGAGTGTGCGTGTGTGTGCGAGAGATAAAACTAATAAATAAATAAAATTATACAGAAAAACACACACATATATATATGTGTGTATATAGATATATAACCCATATGAATATATAAGCATATATATAAACTAGTGTTGTATACTATTTGTTAATATGCATTGATTATATATATATATAATATATGTGTATATTGTGTGTGTGTGTGTGTGTGTGTGTGTGTGTGTGTGTAAAGCAGTGCGCGTGTGTGTGGGAGAGATAGATCAATAAAAAAAATTTACAGATACTGGTACACATAATATATATATATATATATATGTGTGTGTGTGTGTGTGTGTGTGTGTGTGTGTGTAAAGCAAGATCAATAAAAAAAATTTACAGATACTGGTACACATAATATATGTATGTATATATGTATATAGGTATATATATATATATGTGTATATGTATATCGTGTGTATGCGTGTGTGAGCGAAACAAATAAATCATACAGATAAACAAACACACCCACACACACATATACATACACAGGAGTGTGCGTGTGTGTGCGAGAGATAAAACTAAAATAAAATTATACGCACACTCCTATACATATATACATACACACACACACACAGATCTCACCTGTGTGCACAGCCGCCGCCGCCGATTTCACAGCCGCCGCCTCTTGAAACCCTAAGAATATACCTAAACCCTAAAGGAATTAAATATATATATCAACCCTAATAGAATATTCCTTCTGAGAATATACTTAAACCCTAAAAAGAATAAAATATAGATTCGCCCTAAACGAATATTCTTTCATTATATTATTAGCGCGTGCGTGTGCGTGGGTGTATCACATACACCTCAAAAATATAAATCATGCAGGGATTTAACATGTGTGTGTCCATGAGAGTGTTAAAGTTTCATGTGTATCAATACATACATACACATTGCATATATTAATACACATAATATATACATACACACGTGTATACACACAGACATACACACATATTACATGGGTTTAGGGTTTAGGGTTTAGGGTTTTGGATTTAGGATGGATCATGCATGGTGTGTATGTATGAGAGAAGAGAGAGTGTTGAAAAATTATTTTTGTACACATTGCATATATTAGTACACATATATACTTACACATATTATACACAGATATACATACATAGTATATGAGAGAAGAGAGACAGTACATATTAATATGGATCATGCATGGTGTGTATTATACACACAGACATACATACATATTAGTACATAATATTAGAGAGACCGAGTACATATTATAGATCATGCATGGTGTGTATGTTTGAGAGAAGAGAGACAGTACATATTAACATGGATCATGCATGGTGTGTATGTATGAGAGAAGACAGAAAGTACACATATATACATACAGAGTACACATATATACATGCACACGTGTATACACACAGACATACATACATATTACATGAGTAAATTCATTGTGTTACATATTAGGGTTTAGGGTTTAGGGTTTAGGGTTTGCTCCCAACAAGCTTAATATAAATATTACACATGTAAATTCAATGTGTTACATACAGTCACACAGATTGAGTACATATATCATACATGCGTTGAACATGATGTTTTCAATAAAGAAGCAACTATTTCTTCAGTTTGGTTTAGGGTTGTGCATGTGTGTGCATATGTGTTTTTGTAAGTTCTTGTAATGCGTGTGTAAATTTATGATTGTGTTTATATATGTGTGCAAAACAAACATCGAATAATTAAGAAAATAAAATTAATAAACACACTAGGAACATATTTTAAATTATACATAATAATATATGATTTTATCTAATATATAGCCATATATAGTTTTAATAATATATATTAATTTAATATTGATAAAAAGGTTTAACATTGAAATATTCTTGAAATAATAAGAAATTAATTGAGAAAATCCCATTAATATATACAAATGTAAATTAAGTACTCAAATAATTAACTAAATTAATTATCATAATCATGTTTAATATTGGAATATTCTTGGAATAATAAGAAAATAATAAAGAATATCCCATTAATATAAAGAAGATTAATTACTCAAGTAATTAAGGAAATGATATTAATATATATATTATTAAAACTATATATGACTATATATTAGATAAAATGATGTATTATTATGTATAATTTAAAATATGTTCATAGTGTGTATTAATTTAATATTGATAATAAGGTTTAACACATGAATATTCTTGAAATAATAACAAATTAATTGAGAAAATCCCATTAATATATACAAATGTAGAATAATTACTGCAATAATTAAGAACAAGACTAATTTAATTATGATAATCAGGTTTAATATTAGAATATTCTTCAAATATTAATAAAATATTAAAGAATATCCCATTGATACTAGGAAATGAAAACTAAATACTCGAGTAATTAAGAAAATAATAATAATAAACAGACTATGAATATATTTTAAATGATACATAATAATATATCAATTTATTTATTGTATAAGTATATATTTATATATATATATATATAATATAAATATACTTGAATACTAAGAATGTAGAATATAGTCTAAAATTTCGTAATATTAAACAGCTTGAATCACTTGAATAACATTAAATGCAATTTTAAAATACTCATTGGAACTGGAGAGTATATATGTCAGAGTGTCGGATATTTGTGTCAACTCATCTTAAATTTTATTTTCTGTTTTTTTAAAAAATTTGAATTTCTGACATATGTATTGTCGGTCTGACATGTAAATTTGAAAATGCATTTAATTTCCCACTCAAATTCAGATCTGGTTCTTTCTCCGGCAAGGGTTTCTTCATTTCTGTATTTTTCACTCTTTAGATCTTCTTTTTTCTTCATAGTGATCATCTCAGGAGCGAGATTAAATTGGGTGCTATTCTTTATAGGAAAGCACGGCGCCTTCAGTGCTGTTTACAAGTAAGTATTATAAACAAATTTAAAAATACTTATTAAGATTCACTCTCTTACATTCTCTCTTAAAATTACAATTTAGGGGTTTAGAAATGCATTAGGATTATAATATATTCCGTTAGGGATTTATCACGTTTAAATATCCTTTTAACTTAATATTCTAGGTTAACCGGGGCGGCGGGATTAATCCGGCCATTTCTTTTTCGCCTCTTTGAAGAAGTGGCGGGATTAATCCCGCCACCATCTCCCGGGCAATGCTTCTCCGCCACTGAAAAAGAGTGGCGGGATTAATCCCGTCGATAACCTTCTCAACTGATGAAGAGTTACCAGAATTTATTAGAAAGAGTTGTCGGCGGGATTAATCCCGCCAACCATTTTAGGAGGCAGGGAAGGGGTGGCGGGATTAATCTCGCCACCACTTCCTGTTTTAAAGATTTGGGGACAGGATTTATCCCGAGATCTCTTTGAAATCATAGTTTTGGAGAGAGTTATGTGCGGGTTTAATCCCGCCACCCATTCCCCGTCGTAAGAATTGTGGGCGGGATTAATCCCGCCTTGGACTCCCTCCGACAAGGAAGAGCCGGCGGGATTAATCCCGCCGCCTCTTCCTCCGACGAGGAAGGGAGTCCGGCGGGATTAATCCCGCCGACTCCCCGGCGAGGAGAGTCGGCGGGATTAATCCCGCCGGACTCTTCCTCGTCGGAGAGAGTCGGCGGGATTAATCCCGCCGGACTCTTCCGTCGGAGGGAGTCGGCGGGATTAATCCGCCGACTCTCCCCGAAGGGTTGAGTCGGCGGCGGATTAATCCCGCCGGACTCCCCCCGAGGAGGAAGAGGCGGCGGGATTAATCCCGCCGGCTCTTCCTTGTCGGAGGGAGTCCAAGGCGGGATTAATCCCGCCGACTCTCTCCGAAGGGGTTGAGTCGGCGGCGGGATTAATCCCGCCGACCGTTCCTCGTCGGAGGGATTCGTGGGCGGGATTAATCCCGCCCATCAGTTGTATTAATCAAACATGAGATATTATCTCTAAACATAATTATGTATTATTGCATATGCATATTATTAAGTAACCGTAATTCAGATTTCTTAGAAATATTGCATAAACAGATATCATAAATAATACAATTATTTATGTGCAGGACAATATGTTTAATACTGGAGATAAAGTATGTCTTCTTCGGAACAACGAGATAGTTGGCACTGGAACTGTGGAAGTTCGAGATAATAATGCATCATGTCACAATATTGCCCAAGGATCTTGTGTGTACGTATGGGTGAACACCATTTACAAGCATGTTGAGGTTCTGGGAATGGAATTTGAGGAGGGTTCTCCTGTATTGTGGAATTTGGATGAAGTCAAGGCTGACACAGAATATGCAGAGTCACAAACAAATAGTAGCACGAGTTTACCAGATGATGGCTTGCCTGCTGTGATGGATGAGGTGATTCTCTTTCTTCGTGAGATTGAAGTCGGAAGAGGCATCATCACAGCTATAAATCCAATGGAAGCAGTGTCAGAAGAGAAACTAGGGTCCGACTTCGTGGGTGTAGTTGTGACAGAGGTTTCACCTAATGGCACATTGTATCCTGGATCCCTCGTGAGGTGGCGAACATCTGAATTAAGACGGCAAGATGGTTCAACATATTCTGGGTTGGATTTCAATAATAACAACCCGGAAGAACAACTCATATTTGAAGAGGTTCCTTGCATTGGTCCTATTGTAAGAAAAAGGCGATTCATGGGTTGTAGATCTTCCCCTGCAAGTTTCAGCAAGAGGGTAAAGATGGATCCTACATCTTCCGAAAGTGTTACGAGCATTTCCACGATTGACTGTTGCAAGAAGAAGTGTTGTCAGATGGCAGACCGGAATGAAATTACCCAATGTAGACATGTCTTTCGTATGCTCACCCAAAAGCAAAGGCATGAGTTTGTATATGCTGCACTAACTGGGTGTATTGATGGAATGGCCTCGGACACAGGTTATCAGAGTACATCCATGGTATTTAATAAGGTGGCCATCTGCTTCAAAGCTTGGTACAGTATATACGGGATCCCAAAGACCACGTTCTACCGTCGGAGGGATGAGTGGCTAGATGGAGCGCGAACCTCAGTTCATGGGAACACTGCTTGGTCAAAACCCGCTCTCACATCATGGCAGCCATAGAGATACTCAAGGCTTTTGTGGAAGCAAATGCAGACAGGATGCCTCACAAATGCCGAACCACAAAATGCAGGGTCAGGGAAAATCTCAAGGTTTTACCTTCAATCTACACTCAATTGAAACTGTGTGAACATGTGAACAAGTGCCTCAGTTTGATGGGGCTCCAAGCAATCTGCACTGGTACCTTCAACAACATATGGAATACTCATTTTAAGGATGTGGAGATTGCAAAACACTCTAGCTTTTCTAAGTGTGACACTTGTACATCATTGAAGGCTGCAGAGGCTTGTGCAAAAACCTTGGTGGAGATCACTACCATTCAAAGGAAGATGGAGGCCCACATGATTGCACAACAAACTTGCCGGTCTCAGTACTATGCACACCGCATGCTTTCTGTGTCACGCCCATCAGAGTACCTGTGCTTGATCCATGACAAGATGGATCATTCAAAGACCAGCATTCCAAAGCTCTTTGCAACACCAAAGTGCCTTGGAAATGTCATGAAACTTCCGATTTCTTTGACAGGTGTGCTAACACATGGACACGGTTGTGAGTCATATGGACACTTTTCACTTCCACATTGGTCTAGCGACTCCAATTTCACTATTGGGTCGTTAGCCATGTGTTTCAGAAACCTTGAAGCCCACTCACAGACAAGTCCTATCAGTGATCTCAAAGTGAAGAAACAACACCTTCAACCTTTACATAATGCTCTCATGAACACGTCTGCACTTGAGGCTACTTGGGAATATGAGAGGCATTGTCAGCAACCTGCACAAAAAACAGATGGCCCTGTTGAGAGTTCAGGTTCAGTGGAGGGATCTAGCTCAAATAGTGTACATGTGTCCTCAACATCAAATAAGCTTCCTCGTCATTTGCTTTTACAGATGGATAATTGTGCAGGCGAGAACAAAAATAGGTAAATCATTTTACTTAAGGGTTTCTCAAGCTCATACTTACTTTTATTTTCTAGATATGTGCTAGCATACTTGTCAATGCTTGTTGCCAAAGGTGTGTTTGAAACAATCACGCTCAGTTTCCTTATGGTTGGTCACACTCATGAAGATATTGATGCGTTCTTCAGCAAGGTCTCCAACTCTACAAAAAGGACAAGTGCACTTACCTTACCGCATATGATGAATCTTTTTGAAAATTGCATCTCCAAAAAAAGTTGTGCTTTGCTTGTGACTGAGGTGCCAGACTTCAAAAAATTTCTCAAGGAGTATATAAAAGAAGGGAGTGATTCTTTAGTTGGTCACCTTGTGCCGCTACAATCTTTTTCTCCATACGAGATGGTATACCTATTATGCAGTACAAGTTACGGCCATCAGAGCAGGAGTGGTTACCGAAAGAGGCTTAATGCTCTTCAAAAGTGGAGAGGATGGAAAGCCACTTCCCAGAAGGACAACCAGACCCCTATTCCATTGAGTGCCCAGCTCAAGGAACAAGAGGTTATTATTGATGGCATCAAAAAATATGTGGCATGGGTTCAAAAATCGATGCCAAAGAATTCTGATAAGGCAACTGGTTACTCAGAACTATATAAGCATGTGGTCAACTATTGGGAGACTGTTGTTCGAGAGTTGGAAGGGCCTACTGTCACAAGTACAGAATTGCAACACCCTTTCTGGCCTAAAACAAGGTGGCGAGAGGAGATTGAAATGACATCACTGAGCATAGACGACATAGAAGCCAGTAGTGATGTGGAAGTGCAAACCCCACACTTTGTTGGACAAAGGAACCAAAAACCTAAAGCATACTTTGATTGCTGCAAGGATCTTCAAAAACTAATGATGGTTCTCATTACTCCAGATGCGTCATATAATCAGCCTATTTGGATGGGTCAAATTATCGACACACCTGAAGTAATCACAAAAAATAGTATTGTTAAGGTTGCATGGTTCAAACCACAAAAAAGGCGACACGAGAAGGAGAGCGAAAGATATAATGGATGCCTAGAGAAAACATGGTCTCCCAATCAAAAAGACCCAGCATGTTTTATAAATGTTAAATCCATTCGATATGGGTGGATGTCAAGAAGCGTTGATAAAGTCACGATTAACAAAACTGCAAGGGAATGTATGTTTTCTGAAGCTTAAAGCAATTACAAAATTATAAAATATCATATATTTAATATTCATAATTATTATAAACTCTTTAATAATAGTACCAAATTGTATACTTAACTATATAAATTTAAAAAATGATATGGAAGATTGACTATATTATTATAGGATTTTATATATATATTATTACTACTACAAATTTTTAATTAATAATGTTATATTTAAATATTAATATTTTAATAACAACATCAATATTTATATAATGTACCTCTTATGCTCTTCCTTAATTGTTATATTAGGCAATATATTATATAATTTAATACATTCTACTTTTATAATGTTATTAATTTTTGTTCAATGAATGCTATAATTTATTAAAGGGTAGAATACAAAATAGAATATTCTAAAGAATATTCTCTTTTCAAACATATATTCTAAAGAATATTCCTTTAATATTAGAAAATGCTAATTAAATAGCTAAAATTGCTAATTATTAGGAAATGGGACTATAGCCATGCCCATTTTAGTTACAACTTGCATAGAGGATTGTATGGTGGGATGAATACAATTGGTGGTGGGATTCATCTTGGCCACACTTCTGTGTCACTTTGAATTCTTGACAGGATAAATCCCGCCCTAAACTTCAACACTAAACACTAAAGATGGGAATTTACATAGAGAGTGTAAATCTAAGGACCCTTAAACCCTAAATTTTGTTGAATTAAAGTGCTTGGTCAAAACCCCCATCGATCGCCTCGTTGTTCCCCGGACCACCCAACATGATCTATTATTATCCCTTTGCCCCTGTCGCATGTTCGACGACCAGGTGCAACTGTTCTTTACAAAGTAGTTCTTAATTATTGTTCATTATATTTACTTGTGCTTTTATGGAAAACAATGGCTCTTTTGTTTATTGTTATTCTAATGTAATTTTTGAAAAAAGAAAACAATTGAAATGAGAAACCCTTGTGAGAGATACAAATCTTAATTTGATAAGGAAATTCAATGTGTTTTCAAAATTATATATCATGCTAACAAGACAGTAAATTTTAAACTAATGACAATTTGTTCAAATAAAGAAATTTAACATAAATAACTAATTCACACTAAGAGTGGTGTAACATATATTTTAATGATTTTAATGCATAATTAAATGATTTTTAATAATATGAAATAATACAAGCTACATAATTATATGAAATTTAATGAAATACTTTACAATTTTTTAAATGAGATTTTCTTAATTTTGTTCTTATTATTTCAAGAATATTATTTAAGTAAAGAATATTTCACTTTTAAACATGGTCATCAATCTTAAACTTTATATCAATAAATATTAAACATGTATATATATATATATATATATATATATATATATACACATATGTAGTATATATATGGACCCATGTATATTATATCAAAATATCACATATATAATAGATAATATGAATATTATATCATGTAATATATGTGTAGTGTGTATATGTATTTTATACATAACCTACATACATTGTGTTTATGTATATGTATATAGATATAAATATATATAGTTATGCATAAAGTCATATAATATTCCTTGATTTTCAAATATATAGAAAGTTAGTAAAAACTTTATATATTTGATTATCTATGTGAATATATAGTTTTAATTCATATATATATATTAATATTATACAATACTTTTTATACTAAAAAATTAAAGAATATTATTTTCATATATTAAAAATTAAATATTATATAAAACTTATATTGATATACATATACACAACATACCATGTTTGTATATTATACACAAACACACATGATTTAGGGTTTAGAGTTCTTTGCATTTAAGGTCTAGGGTTTATATTTAGCATTTAAGTGTATATATATATATATATATATACACACACACACTAACATACACATTATATAACTCTTCCTCTCTCCATTATATTGTAACTTTAAAAATTGCTTACAAGCATATTTTCTACATATATTAAGAGTCGTCTTGGATTGCTTTTATAAAATATTATCAACTAACTCTTACAATTACACACACACATTTATATTTATAAACTCTTTATCACACGTAGACTTACTACTTCTACTTGTTAGATTTAACTCAATTCTCCTAATTTATATACATATTAGATAAATATATGTATATTTTTGTTTATTTATAAATAAATAAAATACCCATCATGAATGAGTGTTGAATGTGTTTTTTGGGGTATTAAATATTTGCTTAATATGTTTGTTACTTACATGTGTTCATTTTAATTTGTGTGCAAATGCATTGTTTGATATGTAATTATCTTATAAACTTAAGAAAAAGTGTATTAACTTTATACTTTGAAAGTGTTACTGTATGCATCAGGATCCGTAGATAGTATTTGAATAAAAACATCATAATATGTGTATGCATCCTGCTTCTAAAGTCTTCATTTATACAATATACATTTATACATTCAGTTTATTTCCATTTATTAATTTATATCATACAAAATTTATTAACATTTATTATCTTTAAGGAAAATTATGCCCCTTAAATTTGATAAATTTACAAATTTTCCTTTAAAATTTTTGTATTTTAAATTACAAATTTGCTTTTATGAACATTTCAATTTTACAAATACACTTACTCAACCCTTCAACACACTTCATTTAAAATATTTTAGAATATACTAAATAAATTGGGCAAATTTGTTAATTAGGGTTAATTATTTGAGGTTTTGTGTATGATGGTGATTAATGTAGAAGATCGTTTCAATTTGATTAATTAACTACAAAAGATGATTAAACAATAGATTATTGATGTTTAAGCTTTAAATGGTTATATCATATCATAAAAGATACACATTAGTTTATAAGAATGAGGGTTCCTCATGGAAATTACATATTTCTATATTGGAGGGAGAATCAACTTGTTCAATCAAAACATGTAATGATACTCATGAATGTGGTGGAGTATTACATTTAAGGAACAAAGAAGCTTTTTCAAATGAATTACTAAAAGACTTTAACAAAACTTAATGGAAGAGTCCAAATTAAAGGCGGAAAATAAAATTGGGATATAAGATATGAGAATGATATTAATGTATCTTACTTGAAAGTTTAAAAAAGAAAGAGAAAGCTATGTAGAAGATTCATGAGGATCATGCTCAAGCTTATGCTATGCTTACATTATATTATTAAAAAATAAAAAATCATGGAGAATAATCTTGAAAATAAAACATCTTTAAAAAAAGATGAAGATGGATGTTTTAAGTAATTGTTTATTTCATTTGAAACATCATTAATCAATTTCAATATTATAAATATTTTATCGATTTAAATTAAAATGGTGGTTTTTGAATTGTTTATTGACTGCTACAAGCATGAATGTTAAAGAAGCAGTGATTAATGTTGGGAATGATGCAAACTGGGCATGGTTTTTACAACATTTGAAAGAGGTAATTAATCATTTAAGATGACTTATTTTTCTTTATATAAACATGGTGTGTAATTATAAAAAAAGAAAAACACATTTATATTTGAAATGAAGAGGCATCTGCATTTTAAAATACAAATGCAAAACTAGATAATTGTTTCTTTACCATTTAACATTTTTTATATTCACTAGTTCGGAAGTAAAAAATAATGAATGATAACATTAGTATTCTTGTGAATTTTTCAAATACAATGTTTGTCAAAGAAAAACTTCATTTTCTAAGTGAAATTTCAAGATTGAAAATAAATTTCATACAAAATTATTATATATACATTAAGTTTAGATCTGGTAAGTGCACATAATCAATTGGATAAATAAATAAATAATCACTTGTTTAGACTTTCATTTTAATTATAAATAACCTTAAATAATATTTGGTTATGTGAATATTATCACATGCTAGAGTTATTAAATATTAAGATCTTCACACATGTTATAAATATATTGATTATCGTATATTAAGATCATATATAAGTATAAGATGTTTATATTTAATTATTATTATTAGTAAATAATTATAGGAATATTATGTACTTTTAATTTATTTACTTTTCTAATCTATTTTGAATTCACACATTATAAATAAATATGTAAATTTTAACTGTTTAAATATTATCACATATTAAGATCTATATATTTACTCATGTAAATATTATTATAGCTTCACAAGTCACATGAATATTATTATTAGGATATTTAAAAATCTATCATTATGGTTATGATATATGTTTTCCATAAATATACCATATATATGATATATATTTTTCACAAATACTATTATACATTACGATTTCATGATTATTTATTTTTCAATTGTCAATACTTTTTAATCTAATATCATTATGGTTATGGTGCTAAGATAATAATAATATATATATACATGTATATATATTGTGTTCAAATGTAATAAAAATTCTCACTATGTGTCTTATACCACCGCATGACTTAAAAAATATAAGGGGCACCTAAAAAAGGATTTTCCTTTGTGTTGACAAGGTTAATAATGATAGTTAGTTTTTTAATTGATAATTTTTGACAAAATTTATCAATGAACATGTCTTTAAAAAAGCAAAAACATGAATACCTTCCATTTAGTGCTAACTTTACCTTAACACTATGCAAGATCGCATCTCATTATTGATTTCTAATAAAGTCACACACTTTGTTAATCAAGCCTTTTTTACTCTTGCGTAAACCACTTTCACATTGTTTGTGGTTGGTATGCTAGCCACACATTCTTTTATAAAATCACAAATCTCTACCATTAAAATATTAACCATGCCAACTAAGTCTTCAATATGTGAATATTTGATACTCATTCATTTTAAAAAGACTCTGACATAACTAGTTTCTCCATTTTATGTTCATAAGTCAATGTTTCCATCCAAAAATGCACCAAATTCATATGCTTAACCGTGTATCTTTTGGAGTCCACTTCTTAGTCACTTGCCTTATTAATTGCATGTAATGGAAAAACAACTTCTTTTCCAACTTTTCATTTTATTATCATTATTGAATACTTGACAAAGAAGTACTCATATAGTACTAACTTTGTTATATATGAACCCACAAAATTGATGTTAATAAGTTTTTGTTTTCGACATATATTGAACATAGTATTCAAAATTTTTGTTAGTGCAACATTGTTCTCTCAACACATGTCATTATATGCTATTCCATCAAATGTAGGTTGAAAAGATAAAAGGTGAATTCATTAATCATAAACACATAAGTATATTTCACATAATTTATAAATGATCATAAAGATGAATGTTAATTATGGCCTAGTTAAGAATATAATGTGTGTAGCCTAAGACCACTAATTATTGTTGTGAGTCACCACTATGTTGACACATTCAAATGTAATTCACTCTTAATCTTGGCCCTTGAAATATCATTTCGAAAATAAGAGGTTGTTGTTATGTATCGTGTAATTTTAACTTTTACAACATAAATGAATAACAACATAAATGATGTCTCTTTTCATGATCAATATCCTTAATGTGAATCTAATTTTTCTTCAGACAATCAGGCAGATGACATATTTTCGGTGATATATCATATTATTAGTTGGTAAACCCTCTAAATGAAATGAGTATATTACTCCAATGTGAGTACCACATTATAAGTCAAGAGTATCAAGGATGTGCATATATTGCATGCACTTTCTCCAAAATAACTACAACATGAACACATAGAATCTTCATCTTTTACTAACTAAAATAAAAATAAGTTTTTGTTTCACTGTTCACAACATGAATATGCTGGTTTGCCTAAATCTCAAAGACATTAAAATCGGCTGGATAATAATATAATAATGATCACAATTATATGAATCATAAATCTTTGTCTCAACAATGTCTACCAAAGTTGTAAAAGTCAATTTTTTAGCATCATCCTATGTTTTTGCTCTAGCTATTTCTTCGACTAACTTTGAAAAGACTTTAAATGAGATGGAAAAAAAAAAAAACCTAAAGTTGTTACATGCCATTGGGTATTTTTTGTTGATAAAAGATATTTATTGTATTTATTGTGGGCATGTGGTTTCACATTTCCAAATACGTGTTAAATTCCATCAATAAC
Source organism: Selaginella tamariscina (assembly GCA_003024785.1). Taxonomy (NCBI): domain Eukaryota; kingdom Viridiplantae; phylum Streptophyta; class Lycopodiopsida; order Selaginellales; family Selaginellaceae; genus Selaginella; species Selaginella tamariscina. The sequence continues at coordinate 81,199 of PUQB01000791.1, read as the reverse complement.
ACCTTTTTGTTTATATATAAATCTAATATTATTTAATGCTAAACATAAATTTATTTTTATGGTAAATTTAACTTCTTAATTCCTTAAAGTTCTTTATTTAAGATTGTCTTTAGCAACTCAAATAAATTCAACTTGAATTATTTAGTTAAATTCTATGTTAATTAATATGTATGTGTGTTTGTGTTAGATCCACTGTAATAATAAGTATAAAACAATAATAGTTTATGATACATAGTATTATATATTTAAATATGCGGTGCCACATTCTTAATTGCTTTTGGTATATCATTTAAAAAGGTTTTATTGTCTTCACAAAATCAATTAAAACTCAAAGCACTTTAGCACGGATCTAGGATGGCGAGTACCCCATGTAACTAGGGCATTCTTACCCCACCAAAAACACTGGTCTTCAACTATTCATAGAAGATCCATTACATATAGACACCAACTATTCCAAACAACTAGGTCGAGGGAGTTAAACATTGATTAATCTATCATACCCATAATAATTAGGATATAAGCTCATTTAGCACGAGTATACAGATAATAAATAAATAAATATTTTCTTTGATAAGAAACTGACAACTTATATCATAAATTATAGTATATAATATTAGTTGAGATGTCTTCACAATTTTGACACTTTCTTATAAACAGTACAAACTGTACAAGATAATCATCAGCCACTACATATAGAGCAAGTAAAAACACAGGAATCTCTTGGCCCATCGTTAACTTTCTTCTTGTTATACTTGAGGAATCGTGATGCATGCCCTGGTTTCATTCCATACTGAGATACTAAAGTAGATGGTCTATCTTGAAGTAGCCGTGCTAAACTCTTGCCTGATTCTTCTAAGACATCTCCATATGCCAAGAGCGACCGCTCCAGTAAGTAGCTCCTCAGCTCCAAAGCCGTCTGAATTTAATTTAATTTAATTAAAATCATAATAATTATGTATAAACAATTTTTAAGAATTTATAGTATAACTAACCTGCTGCATAGGAGAGAGACCAAGTGTTTCATATCACGTTTTGACATCTCACTGACAGCATCGATGTCATCCCAGCCTCCATATATGAAAATCCGATCTGTTCCCTTCAGAATTCCGTTTCCCAGGAACTCGTCCCAACTCCCCATTTCGTTCTTTGTGACAAACTAATGCATAGTAAACTGACTTGTTCAAGCTGCTTGACTTTTGCTAAATACATAAATATATTATATAACACAGTCTGTGTGTACGACGGTGACACGCTATTGGGTTTCATCAGGAAAATTATTTACGAGAAGTCGCAACTACAAACTAAGAAAACTGAAGTGATCATATCACAGTGATCGTGTATATATACTTTATGTGTGTGTGCGTGTGTGAGAAAGAGAGAGGGAGAGAGAGAGAGAGAGTCAAACTGTAATGGGGAGCCACTCTCCCAATCTTAAGTGAGAATATTGATTGAGGATATAACAACATGATAACTGCAGTTTACATCTATTGTGCCAAATGCAACTATATAAGTAATATCCAAAACCCTAGAAGTAAAATATTCTACACTTATAAAGTTCAAACTTCACATCAATTTATCGTTTCAAGCATGTTTGTGACCCACATATAGAACAATGTAACTTATAAATTAAATATTTATTCGACTTGCTTAACTTCATTAATCATATGTTCTGCAATACCTGTTACTCTCATGTACAACTTCATATTGTTATAATAGAATTGCACTGCCTCTTTCATAAACAAGTATAAGCTACTTAGATATGAGCAAGAACAACCGGAGGAAATAGGAAGAAAATATATATATATATATATACGAACATCCCATGTATGTACGTCATTTGTGTGTATTTTACAATCATCGTCATATTGATTGGGTACATTAAAATGATTTCTCTCTCTCTCGAACACACACACACACATATATGTCCGTACTGTGTTATATATATATATATAAAAAGGGCTTTGGAGAGGGAATGGAACCAGTTTAAAAAGAGAGGAGGAATGGAGAAGTGAAATGTAAAGAAAGTGTGAACAACAGGAGATTCATACACAGTTTAAAAAATGGGATAAACTGATTGGTGTTAAACAGATTAAGGATTAAATTAAACAAGCTTCACATTCCCTCTCCAAAACCCTTTATATATATATATATATAACACAGTACGGACATATATGTGTGTTTTACATTCATATTTCACATGTAGTTTAAAATATATTTATATAGTGTTATATATGGTAACAAACTATACTAAAATACTAAGAAATGAGATGTGTAAATAGATTGATCACATATATTTAGATAGATATAATTATGCTTATACACACATACGTAGGTGTAATACATATACATACATTTAATATGTTGTGAAGGGTTTTTAAATTTCAATTTTTACATGGGTATGTATGTAAATTTGAATATATATGTATAACTACGGTAAATACGTAGTTATCTTACAATATATATATGTTAATATTTATAAACACATACAATTTTACATGTATTATACAGCTTTTATATATATATATAGTGGTTTAATTTTTATTGCTTATAATACAAAGACTATGTTTTATTAAATAATGTTATTTATTTTTAATTTTCTTACACACGCTTATATCTATCTATCTATCTATCTATACACACACACACACATGTGTGTGTGTGTGTGTGTGTGTTTCACCAGTTGATATATGCATATATTTGTATTTATTATGTTTTATAATTCATTAATATATTTTGATTTTAATAAGTACATAACTTGAAATATTCTTATTACTTAAATTAAAAATAAGGTTCAATCTTAGCCTTTGATTTAAATGAAAAGCTGTAATGTCATTTTATAATAACTTGTGTGAAAACTGTTTCTTTTATCACCCATTGGTGCTGGTACGCTTAGCTCTTTTAGAGAAAGCGGTAACACGCACGCACGCACGTACAGACATGAAGAAACACACATACACACATGCTGACCACTTCCGTTATAAGCCTCCTTTTTACACTAATCATCATTATCACTTAAAGTATTAAAACCCAAGGGAAAAAGAAATAAAAAATTTATATATCAAAGTTTTATTTTCTTTAATTTATTTATAATACAATGCATTATAATATATATTAAAGATAGGTACGGTACGTGCTATACACACGCATGTGTGTGTGTCTCTCCGTTCTGATGTGTTTTAACGTGTAAAGTTCTGATGTGTACTTTAAACAGGTGAAGTTTGGAGTGTTGTGCGAATATTGTTGATATTTATATATGACTTGTCGTACATATTAATATAACTCATATACCTACAAAGTTTAAAATGTATAGCAAATTTATACAGACACACTCTTTGCATGTACAAAGTAATATGTATGTATATATAGTATGTATATGTAGTACACGTTTTATATATCAATACAGGATAATGTCTTATATAATTGTTGCACTACAGGGTATAACGTATGATATATATATAATTGCTATATGCATATGTATTTAACCATATAAATACATGTATAGCACGCTGCTTAACAAATGCAACTTCTTTTTTTACTATACAAAAAACCAAATCACACTTATCTCAATTTCTTCTTAGCACTAACCCCAGAGAGGTGCTTGATATTGGTAAGGGAATCTTGAGCAAGCGCCTTAGAAGCAGGGTTACCATGCTTAAACACTTCAATCAACGCCTTAAACAACCTGGTGTCAACTGCATAAGTCTTAGAGTATTCCTCAACCCGGAGTATCCTCTCAATAACCCACACACTCTTATCCTGCAACTCCCCTCTCTGCAACCCATAAAACATCTCTATAACCTTCCGCACTCCGTCCACCTTGACCATCTCCTCGACAGCCCCACGAATCCCCTCGGCGTCCGTAAACAAGGTGGAGATCGCCTCCATCGCTGCCAGCTGAACACCCTCGTCTTCTTCCTCGAGAAGATCTAACACAGGAACTAACGACTTATTCTCAAGCATGCACAAGGAGCTGCTTCCTGTCTCGCACACCCCGTTATGAACTGGACAAGTCCTCTCACGCTTGACATTGAAACAGAAGAATGACTTCCTTGGAGGCTCCGGTTGCCTACACAACCTCGCAGCTTTCTCCGACATCATCTTGATGGCAAGTGCAGCTCTCTTCTTTATTAAAAACTCCCCCTGCCTGTCCATCTGGTTTAATACCGCCCTTACAGCCTCATGTTGCCTTAGTTCCGACAGTATAACTGGGTCATCCGACTTGAGAATGTGCAGTATGATGCCTAGTAAACCTTCACACATCTCTGACATCATCCGTGTGAATGATCTACCGTGACGGCTCGACCGTACTTCCGATAATGTGTCTACCGTCCAGCCAACAAATTCAGGCACAAGCAAACTCTTTATCTGTAAATGAGCTGGTTAACATCATGTATATCCTTTTGGCACGCACACGCACGCACACACACCCCACCAGTCTGTATATAGCATATTTACGTTAATACTATATACATATGTATACCTGCTGGGTAGAGAGTGGGACTGAACCAAGCGTACAAGCAGCAGCAGTACGTTCCTCGTTGTTTTTGGACCTGACCATGCTTTTGAGGCTCACCATGCCATCGCCTTCCTTGAGCTCCGTAGCTATTTCTGCTCCTATATATTTCTTTGTCATCTCTCTCTCTCTCTCTCTCTCTCTCACACACACACACACACACACACACACATATACATATATATGGATGAATATGTACCTATTCTTGATGAAATCAATGATAACAGCTTCGCTGCATTGACCCTTAACCTTTCTTTAGACTCCGATAAAAATGCAAGGCATATTCTGATTCCATTTCCGCTGCCTATGTGTGTACAAGTTTCATCTGGAAGAAAACAAAAATGCTTAAATCTCTCTCTCTCTCTCACACACACACATTCTTTAACAATTGCACATAGAGTCGTCACGAATATAATGGGGCATATACACAACGTACATATATATAGATATGTATAAGCACTATGTATTTGTGTCTGTAACATACCTGCTACTTGAGGAGAGGAAGCCAGTCCAATAAGTATCTGCAACAGGGAGTGTTTCCAGTCAGGCTTGGCATGTGCCATGAGCCCAAGCAAACTATGCACGACTTCTTCCGAGTGCATAGTATTCCCCGAGAGTCAACACTCCTCCCTTCCCACTTTCCAGGAGCTGCCACAAGGTTTGCTACAACCACTGCTGCATTCTCCTTCAGCTTCAGGGACTGCGCACTCAATGAAGATTGAATGTTGAACATTATGCTTAATAGTGGAGTCAGCAGCTCAGATTCGATCAGTGTACCTGTGTATATCTTTAGCTATTAGTATCTCATCACACACACGCACGCACACGCACACGCACCTCTGTTATCTTCTGAGAGGATCAGAAAGACTCCGAGGCTTGCCTGTTTTGCCTCAATATTGTTTCCTGAGAACATTTCAAGAAGGCTTTTTGTTGCAGTCTGTGCTACCAGCTTCTTCTGGCTTTTTACCAAGTGTCTTTTAGATAGGAACCTTGCCATTTCTATTTTGCTTTCCTCGGTGCCTGTTAAAATAAACATTTAAGTATCATATACGTGCTATTATACCAACATATTACCTTCACAAAGACGAGTAAGCAGCGGTTGAAGCCTTCCAGCATCGGTCATCTCCAACACATTAGCATCCACCTGCTCCAAGTTCTTCAATGTCTTTTCAGCTATCTGAGCAAGATCTTGATCCTTACTAGCTGTTAAACTGACTAGATGTATTATAGCTCCTTTTAGAGTTCCCAGCTTTGCACAGACCCGTGGATCATCTGAAACATGGTATAAAAGCCTGGCTGCATTTGCTTTCTCCTCTTCTTCCTTGCTTCCAAGGCTTCTCACTGCACATCTCAACACTCCTACCTCTACTATAACTTTCTGTTAAAACATAAACACTTAGTTAGCTTTCTTAGTTACAATATACTTATCTCTATATATGTATATGGTAGTTACCTGATTATCAACATCATCGATGGCCATCTTATCTAGAACAGCGAGTGCCTTAGAACGAAAATAAGCAGCACTTTCAAGGCTCCAGATCTTGGCAATATCAGGAATAAGATTAGCCTCCTTAAGCTTAAACTTGTTTAAGTGGTTCTCATTCGACAGCTTAAGTATCTCTTCAAGTGCATCATCAACATCCTCTAGCTTTCTCAGTTTATCCGACATAACCTGTATTACAGAAGGGTGTGTGTGTGTGTTTATATCGCTATCTACGTGTGTGCGTGCGTGCGTGTGTGTATGTGTGTGCTAGATGGAAAAATGAGTACCTGGATACGAGCTGACACATTCCGTTGATACCACTCATCTATAGTTTGTCTGAGAACTAAATTTGAATGTAGTTCAGTGGTAGTTAAGGGTTTCCCACTCACAGGACAGGTCGGTTGCTTGTTGTGCTGCCAGCAAGTGCGGAACCACTCCTCGATGGCACCCCGTTCATATGTAATCTCGGACTCCAAAACAACAGGATCCTTCATTATTTGCTTAGTTAAAGGACACTCAAATGAGTCAAATGAAGGTATGGCTTCCTTACTTTCTTGTGCTACACAAAGAAGAAACTGTTAGTATATGACCATGTGTATATATATATGTATGTTGTATGTATACACATATATGTATGTTATGCATACTTTGAAGAGTTGTGGAGTTATCAACATCCAAGCTTTCAAGGACTTCATCAACAATCTTAATGAGACGATTATTTGGTGAGTCTGCAATATCTGCTTTGAAGTAGCGTAATTCTCTTGCAAGAATATCCTTGTCACGTTCAAAATTTATTCCCAAACTTGCTGCAAATTTCTTCACCAGACCGCTTGTATCCTCCAACTTCAGCAGCTCACTCTGTACGTCCACTGCCTGATCAAAAAAGAAATACTCATTTGAGACACACACACACATACATATTCTTAATACATATGTTTATCTCTATTTATGTGTGCATGTTCCTTACTCTCTCTCTCTCTCACACACACACTCTCACACACACAGAGGTTACGTGCGTGTTTGTCTGTCTTATCTATGTATACAAGCCAGGAATAAAAATATGCACAATGTACTCACCGACTATGAATGTATGTCGTATATGCAAAATTTTCTACATTAAACAGTTAATATAGACCACTTATGCTTAGGCCCATGTTTAACGTCAGACATACGTCTACTTTCCTTGTTAAGCACAGCTGGTAGTAAGAACAGAGGGGTTGACTATTCTCTCTCTCTCTCTCACACACACACACGCACGCACACACACACACCACATATGATTACCTCGTAATGTGCTTGATTCATGTCTTGAATGAGCTCGTTCAGCTTAGAAGAAGCATCATCTGAGAAGGAGAGATCCGAAAGCCGGATTTCCCCAAGGGATTTCGCGATACTGTGAACCAATTGTTCGACTTCTTGGTTTACTGAATGCAGACAAACAACCCAATACAGACGCCGCTTGACCTTGTGCTTGTTTAGCAGCAACTGTGCATTTCTCAGTGTGTCATTGAGGGTTCCTAGTGCAGAATCCTCCTGTGAAGTGCTCTCTAAGTCTTGTAGAATCCTCTTAATTGAATCCAGATAAGAGATTAGATCCTTAATGCATTCTTTCTTCACTATAATCTGGTTACATTCTTCAATCATGCTGTTAAGCTCTTTCACAAGGAGAATGGTTGCCATCTGTGGATCTATCAAGCATCAAATTACCTTAAGACATGAACTGAGATCTCTTACATCGGAATTGAGCTGCTTCACAATACAGAAAACCTAATTAGCAGATTATAAACAGTTGATTATGGAGGATTAGTGCGAAGATGAGGAAAAATGTAAGATCGCTCGACATTGACTCTTTGGATCACACGCATAGCTTGACCGTTGACTTGTTGTTTGCGCTTGAAAACCTAGCTTTTCCCGCTGTTTTTTACTATAAAAATGATAACACATTCAATTGCTAGAGAAGACACAACACGTGTTAGGTCACAGGGGATTCTCTGAGATTGAACGCGTACACACGTGTGCATCTATGTATGCATATTGTACACACGTGTATATGCGGCTGTGTTTGTATTTTATGAGTATGGATACGTCATTATACGCACCCACCGGTACCGATGGGGATCGCCGCCTGGGGAAGCGCCGGCAGGGGAGACTAAAGAAGATATCGTGGACAGATTTAACACATTATTTATATAAAAATACTTACACACATATGTTTCCAATAAAATTTAAATTTATATGAATGTTGTAACTAAAATGGGAATGTTTATATAGTTTTTTTTAAAAAATAATTAATAATTTTAATTATTTAATTAACATTGTTTAATATAAAAATTAATTTTTAAAATAATATATGTTTAAAAAATGAATATTCTTTAAAATGTATATTTAAAATATTAATAATTAATACATACGTATTAATTAAAGATTTCTTTTATATTCCCATTTTCACGTATCATTCCCATTTTAATTATAATGTTTATATATAAAATATTAATATATTTTAAATTTCTTATATAACTATTTAAATGAAATCTATCTTTAAATTAAAATTAAATAAAATCTAAATCATTCAATTAAAATGCATCATCGTCATCAACAACACAGAATAATAAATTTAGACATAAGACATTGTTAATATATTTGTATAAATTATGTTCAAGGAAGAATAATCTTACGAGATGAGAATACTATAACAATTCCATTTGAAAGTGATGTATAATATATGTAGAATTTGGATTGCTTGTCAAACTTTTTGAGCTTTGTTAATTCTTCTTTTAAAATAATAATAAAGAATATAAATTTAATCTAATCTTTTATTAATTAATTTAGTCTAAGCCACCAAATTAAAAACATATTCAATACCGAATCCAATGTTAAATTAATATATTTTAATGTTTTAAAATATAATAATTAATTTAAAATTTATTGAATTAATAACATATATTCTATCATTCATATATTTTAAATTTTTTATAATTACACTTTTTAAAACAAAGTTTAAAATAAAAATAAAATCTAAGCTATATACTCAGGGTCCTCTCTCTCTCTCTCTCTCTCTCTCTCTCTCTTCTATATATATATATATATATATATAAATTTCTCACTTTAAGTGTCAAATAACCCGAAGGACTATATATGTATATATATTTGTGTGCCTACCCATTACATGTGTAATGAGAAAGTGTGTATTTGTGTGTGCATGTACGTGTCTATACGACTGTGTGTGTATGTATTAAGAGAAGTATTGTTCACGAATGTGTGTGTGAAAGATAGAATGATATGCGTTATGTGCGAAAGAAACAACAATATAATTAATTAGATCTGACAAGAAAAAATGACTCACACAATATAATTAACTAATAAAATTACTAAATTAATATTTAACTAGTTTTATAATAGTTAAATAGTTTTACTAGTTTTAAATTATATATTTGACTAGTTTTATATAACTACGATTATCTTAGACTAGTAATTTAATATATTACATAGTTCATGGTTAAACGACTGACATATAATGCATAGTAATTATATTAAATTATTATATATCATACATGTTATATATCCATCATAAAGACGTTTACATACTCGTATATCTAAATTTAAATATAACTAAAGTCAGTATTAATTTAATTCAATATATTACGTAGGGCAGACAGTATATCCGCAGCATTATTCTTGACACATATACGTATTACATGCCACTTGGCTGCTGACTATGGCAATATATTTAATTTTATCGTTATGATCTGGATGGATACTCTTTGCCAGGATGGATAATAGTAAATGTTCACATATGATCTTGTATATATGTATGTATGTATTTTGTTAATATAAACAATTGTTTTTTTTATTAATTTCTGCTAAATTTCAAGTTGTTTTAATTTCGTAATTTTATTAGCAATTAGTATCATATATTATCGATTTTATAGCGGAAGAACGTATCAACGGTGGAGAATGGAGGGGATTAAGGGAGCCCGATTCTGTAATTGTTGATAATAATAATAAAACGAAGAATTCTATTATACTTGTTAAAATAAAAAAGAATTTATTTATCTAAGATAATAAAAAATTTTATTTAATAAATAATTTAAAATTGCATTACGCATGTAGGTGTGTGTGTTTAGTCATACGGGGTACATCTATGCGTATTACATCAATTGTGTGTATAAATATACACCCTCTTATACGATCTTTGTATAATCGCATGGCTTTCGGTAATTGGAGGTAAATTCCACACGAGTAAGATACCAACGAAGACTGACCAACATGACCAACCAGTCTAATAATATTGTTTAGAGAATAAATAGATATATTAATCATATACATCAAGTATGTATTAAATAGTAAATATACTATTCTATAGCGTTTGCTTTTCAAAAAGTTCCTACAAAGAAGAGTCTAGTGAGAGGCCCGTTCTTTCTCCTACAAACGTATAACACACTTCTCTCAGATTGAGTGTATTGGGTGTAGTTGTACACAACAAGTAGCTTATGGATCAGTTTATCGTCCCGTGTGCTATGGATTTTATAGTGGGTAGAACGCAACTTCTCATCTTTTCGAACTTGACAAAGAATACAGGGCCCTACCCTGACAACAAGCAATCAGATTCCGAGTAGTCGATTGGCCCGATCTGTTGGTTGCATTGGCAGGTAAGCTTTCAATATATGCCGTTAGTTGGACGGGTTAATCTCTCATCTTTCATTTCTCTGTGTAACGAAATACACACATTTCGTATTCTTGGGTCAAGGTTGTAACACACATTGACATGTTTTCCAGATTCTGCATTGGCAGTCTGCTAATCTTTTGATACATTTCAAAGTCTAAGGCAAGGAACAGTACAAGTGAAATGTGGACTTTTAAGGTTGTTCTCTTATCCACGCTGTGTCTCGTCTGTCTTCAAAATGCGCAAGGACACCGTTTCGGTAGATGCAGCTTCCCCAATGGGTTTGTCTTCGGCACGGCATCTGCTGCTTATCAAGTACGTTCACGCACGCGCACGTACACACACACATAGCGTTATTAAATAAATTATATTGGAACAGTACGAAGGTGCTGCATACGAAGACGGAAGAAAACCAAGTATCTGGGACACATATTCTCATACGGCGGGTATGTTCATGTACGGTATACACATACTATGTGTATTTATGTTTTTGTTTTCAAGGAAACATTAAGTATGGGAATAATGGAGACGTAGCGGTGGATCATTACCACCGGTACAAGGTATGTATGTTTATGTTTGATTAAACAAGTTTAAGGTTTCTAATGATGACAGGAGGATATCATGCTTATGAAGGATATGCATATGGATGCTTTCAGGTTTTCAATCTCTTGGTCCCGTATCTTTCCAGGTAGAGAGATGTCTTTGATAGAGAGAGTTCTTATAAGCTTTTTATAGATGGAGATCCAACTAAGCTAAATGCTGCTGGTGTTGCACACTACAATGATGTGATTAACAGTTTGCTCAAAGAAGGTATATCATACACATGTGTGTGTGTGTGTTTGAAGGGATAAATCTATACGTAGGTATCCAACCATACATTACTCTCTACCACTGGGACTTACCTCAAGCACTTGAAGACAACATTGGTGGTTGGCTTAATCCCAAAATTGCGTAAGTGTGAACCGCTCTCTCACACAACACACACACACACACGTGTTGACATGCATATACGTTTAGGTACCACTTTGCGGCATATGCCGAGGCATGTTTTGCTGCATTTGGGGATAGAGTTAAGAACTGGATTACCTTCAATGAGCCGCTTTCATTTGTTACGGCTGGATATGCAAGTGGCTCAGGTCCTCCTGCAAGATGCTCCTCGTGTTCTAAGGGCAACTCTGCCACGGAACCTTACCTTGCAGCACACAATGTTTTACTCTCCCACGCTGCTGCTGTAGATATATACCGTAAAAAATATCAGGTGTGTGCGTGTGCGTGTGCGTGTGTGTGAGAGAGAGACATTCTTTGTGACAGGCTAAACAAGGTGGAAAGATTGGTATCACACTGAACTCTAACTGGTATGAGCCTTCAACTAATTCACAAGCTGACAAGGAAGCTGCAGAGAGAGAGAGTTGATTTTGAACTTGGTTGGTAAGTAGCTGCTCTCGCGCACGCACACATACACACACATGTGTATATCACAGGTATTTGGAGCCTATTGTGTTCGGCGACTACCCGAGATCAATGCGAGAGTCTGCAGGTGCAAATGGTAGACTGCCATATTTCACTGAAGAACAGACAGCATCTATAAAAGGCTCAATTGATTTCCTCGGTCTCAACCATTACACTTCAAGGTATGCAAAGGCCGGTCAAGTAGTTCCCAGTAACAAGGTTAACTTCTACTTTCCAAGACTCTAGAGTGGCATCCTCAAGTACGTATATATATAAGTTTAAGTGAGGGTTTTACTACGTTTTATGTTACAGCTGCCAACAATGGAGTTCCTATTGGACCAAGGGTAAGAAGTCCGCTATCTCTACCAGTATGTCGGTAATGAATCTCTCTATATGCAGGCGGCTTCAGACTGGCTGTACATTGTTCCCTGGGGCTTCCAAAAGATAGTTACATATGTCGCAAAGCGTTACAACAATCCTGTTATCATATATCACAGAAAACGGTATATATATAGAGAGAGAGAGAGAGAGAGATATGCTATAAGTGCTAACGTTTGAACAACACAGGAGTGGATGAGTATAACGATCCTTCACTAAGCCTGGAAGAGTCTCTCAAGGACACAAGAAGAATAAAGTATTACAAGTCTTATATGTTAAGCCTTCTGGAAGGCATAAGGTATCATATAAGTAGCTTCTTATTGATATGTTGTTATCGCTAATTACTATGTTTTGTACCAAGGCAACATGCAGATGTGCGGGGTTATTTTGCGTGGTCGTTGCTGGACAACTTTGAGTGGGAGAGTGGATATAGTCTGCGGTTCGGATTGCATTATGTTGACTACAAAGATAATCTGAAACGCTACCCCAAGAGCTCTGCACTGTGGTTCAAGCGTTTCCTCAGTCCAAACTTGTCCAAGGGTTTAGGGTTTACTGCACATTCTTATAATTTATTATGTAAGTTGATAAGTGTAATTGTAATGTAATTAAGTGAGGTAGATTATTCTGATTATATAATTAATTACACCATAAATATCTTTAATAATTTTCACGATTAACCTTGTAATTATTAAAAAAAATCATTAAAAAATTTAATAAAAAATTTAACCTAAAAAAACTAAGAGGCGGTTCACATGAGGGTTACATATGACATATTTAACCTCTAGATATTAATTTAAACTTAATAAAATTTATTTTTTTAAAAAAAATAAATATAAATTAAAATTATGAGTTTTTTAATTATATAATTCTTTTTAAAAAAAATAATAAAATTAAAATCTTACTTATTTATATTAATATATTAAATTCAGACTTATTTAAAATCTTGCCATTATACCCAGGGTAAAATATTACATGTGTATGGAGGGTGAATGCACATGTGAACCACCTTTAAATCGTGGGGTCGATTCTTTAAAATAATAAACTTAATCGGGATTGAGTTATTATAATTTTGTGAATTATAAATTATAATAAGTCTACACGGCATTATTCTTCTTAATTATAAATTATAATAAGTCTAATTGATATATTTACCTTGGAATTATAAATTAAAAAAGTTAATTAGTAAATTTCTTCACAATTGAATCCATTGCATGTTAAGAGAAATACATAGACACTTCGTTTGACTCATTGTAAAATTTTAAGTTTAATTAACAAATTTCTTAGTTATAAATTATAATAAATTTAATTATCCTATTTACTCTTGAAATAGTTTAATTATCATATTTACTCTTGAATTATATATTTTAGTAAGTTTAATTAACAAAATATTTAGTATGTGTCGTCTCGTCTTCCACTAGAAACAAGACGTGGGTAGACAGTGACGCTTGCTTGCAGGAGAGACAATAAGGAAGCTGACGACGACGAAGCTGAAGTGTATAAATACATCACGTCTTACGTATATACATATCCTACAGTTCCGTGTATATAGTAGTATATATTAATAATCACAGGAGCAGAACCCTATAACTTTTTAATTTGTAGAGTATATTTTATATATATATAGTTTTTCAATAAAATTTTATAATTTCTTTTTTAATTTAGTGAGTATTAGTTTATATATATATAAAGTCAATGAACGATATATATTGAATCTTTTATGGAAATTTTAATGTTAAATTTAATATATAGTCCCTTGCAACATAATAATAATAATAAATAAGAAGTCTCTTATATATCCATCAGTGCACAGCAATGTTTACTTTTCAAAGTATTTTATATGGTGACGTTTCCATGCAGCCTATAATACTATTATAAACAGCACCCCACAGACGCACACACACGTGGTTCCTAGACACACACACACACACACACACACGCACACAGTCAAGGCAAAACTTCATTCAGCTACTACATCAACTACTACCTCATAACATTATTTATATGACATTGTTTAATTGATCATTTTATAAACAAAGGAAAGAAAGGGGAGAAAAGGGCAGTTAACCTTGATTCATTCATGGGGTGCTTCGGCATTAACCTTGTAAAGCTCAGACTGCAACAATCTCGAAAACGAATGCTTAAATGTGGCTTGGAGCAGAAGCAAATCGAACTCCAAAGCAGCAATCTCAGCCTCGATGTTTGGTTGCCCTCCAACAGGTACAAATCTCTCTCTCTCTCGCTCTCTCTCTCTCACACACACACACACACACACACACACACATGTACTAGGTGTGTGTATTTATTTCAGGAAGCTAGAGAAACCTAACTTGCTACTCATACATGGGGTAGTCTTTGAAGCATTACTAGAATGGGAAGACCAAGTTGAACATTTCACAAAGGAGTTTAATCTTTACGTTGTTAACCTCCTCTTCTATGGAAACTCAACTACACATAACCCTGAAAGGTACGTAATGTGTGTGCGTGCGTGTGTGTATGTGTGTAAATTCTTTATGCAGGACAGAGATATATCAAGCTGAGTGCATAAAGCTTTTGCTGGACGAGTTAAATATAAGTAAAACCCATGTACTTGGGACAAGCTACGGAGGCATGGTTGCCTACTGGCTGGCTCATCTGTACCCAGAGAACATCCAGAAATTGATCGTTTCCAGCTCCGGAGTTGCAATGGATTCCAGCGACGTACAGCGGTTTGTTAAGAGATTCGGAGGTATTACGGATCCCAGCCAGGCTTTGCTCCCTCACACTGTTGACATGGCTCGAAATGTCATCCTCTTTGCTGTGTATAAGAAGCCTTTCTTGCCCAACTGTCTCTTAGAAGACATTGTTCAAGAGGTACACATGTATACACACACATACGCATATGTGTGTGTGCGTGCATATGTATATTCACAATTCTATAGATATTTGGACGCAACCGGGAGCAAAGAAATAGAACTACTGGATGGTTTGGTAATTGGTTCTCCAGATGCTCCACCATTGCCTTCTATTAAAAAAAGGTTTATATAATTAATTTAATGTTATTAATATTTAATTAATATATGTTGTTTTCTATAGGATGTGTTGATAATATGGGGGGAACATGACAAGATCTTCCTTCTAGAACTGGCACATAGATTAAAAGAGTAAGATTGTAGTTTATATTAAGTTTATAATTATATTAAATATTCGTTAATTAATTATTGTTTTAATACAGCCACCTTGATGGGAATGCCAAGCTTGTAACCATACCTGACTCTGCTCATACACCTCAAGCAGAAACCCTAAAGTGTTCAATGCAACAGTTTTAAGATTTTTAAATTGTCAAGATTAAAATGAAAGAAAAATTAATTAATATAAACATTAACATGTTGTGCTTGCTTTATTATTTTAAGAACATTATTTAAATAATATATGCTATTTATCTTTAAACAGGATATTCATTTCGATGTACGAGTCATTCGTTTAAATTCATCGATTTAATTTAAACTAATGAGTCAGATTAACGCTCATTTATCCATTTATTATTAAATAATGTTTAAATTTTAAACACAAGTACATTATTTATTTATTTATTTAATTCATTATTTTGATTTAAAGTGTTTTTATATCTATTTGATAACTTAATCTAAATTTCATATCACAATAATTTAACTCAAGGGTTAGTTGTGGAAATATATTATTTAAGGTTTAATTTCATATTATACACATAAAGATTTTGTTATTTATTATGGGTAAAATTGTTCCTTTTCCTTTTTAAAACTAATTAATTTTAATTTTAATCTATGTTATTACACTTTTGTGAACACATACATAATTTATATATAAAATAAGAAATCTTAGCTTAATAATTAATTCATAATCTCTTCGTTATAGATTGTTGTAGAGATGGATAATCTTATAAAAGATTAATAATACTTCTTATTAAAAAAAAAAAAAAGTAAAAAGAATCAAGTTTTAAAATAATAATTATGGATAAAGTTACTTATTTAATTTATTATATTAATTTTTTTAGTTCTAATAGAAAAATTCATATTTAATAATAATTTTAAACTTATATTATATTAATGTTCTCACTTTTGATCTCTCGTTAATAATTGATATATAATTAATATTGTTGAAGTAAATATGTCTATAAATAATCCATGTTCCAAGATAGTTTTATTAAATAATATAAATAATAATTAATCTTAACTATACGTAAATATACATTTAATATAAATAAAATAATTCCAGTCAAATTAAACGGTCAAACTATAGGTATAGTGCTAATATATTTGAACTGAAACTGATGTAATACGATGGAAGCTGCTCCAACCATTAGCCAAGCCTACCACCTTTGACTTTAACATTATAACAGTATTATTAACACTATAGTTTATATACAAAAATGAATATATAATTAATAAAAAAATTGATAACATTAATATAAATGTTTTCTAAGGTGGGGAATTCTACAAGCTGATAATGGGCTGTTTTGGACTTAACCTTGTGAAGCTCAGATTGCAACAGTCTCGAAAGCGAATGCAAAAATACGGCCTCGAGCAAAAGCAAACCGACCTGCACAACAGCACTCTCACTCTTGATTGTTGGTTGCCTTCAAACAGGTGTGTGTGTGTGCGTGCGTGTGTATGCGTGCGTGCGTGAGTGAGTGAGAGAAAATGTATTGATTATACCACAGCAAGTAGTTCTGTAGCTGCTTGCCATCAATCTTCTACCACTCTGGCAACCCTGAAAGGAAAAAGTTTCAATTGTCCACACACATACGCACGTACGCACGCACACACACACACATAAAATGATAAAATGTTTCTTTTGTAGAAAGCTAGACAGGCCTAACTTACTGCTTATTCATGGAATTGTATTCGAAGCATTGCTTGAATGGGAAGACCAAATTGAACCCTTCACAAAAGAATTTAACCTCTATGTTGTTAATCTACTGTTCTTTGGAAACTCCAACACGCAAGACAAACAAAGGTGTGTGTGTGTGTGTGTGAGAGAGAGAGAGAGAGATGTATACACAAACTATATATTACACATACTATACAGGGCTGAAACGTACCAAGCGGAATGTATGAAGCAGCTACTAGATGAGTTGAATATAAGTAAAACTCACATACTTGGGACGAGCTATGGAGGCATGGTTGCATTTTGGATGGCTCACTTTTATCCTGAAAAAGTAGAGAAATTAATTATCTGCAGCTCTGGAGTTGCAATGGATCCGAACTACTTACCAACATTTGTTAAAAGATTTGGAGGTGTGTATATGTATGTATACGTGTGTGTGTGTCTCCCTCTCTCTCTCTCTCTCTCTCTCTCTCTCTCTCTCTATATATATATATATATACTACAGGTATTAGTGTTAGTCAGTCAATGATACCTGATACAAATGAAGATGCTCGAAAACTTATCCACTTCGCTGTATATAAGAAGCCATTTCTACCAAATTGCCTCTTAGAAGACATTGTTGAAGAGGTACGTACGTACACACGTGCATGTGTGTGTTGTGTGTGTGTGTGTGCATGTCAAAAAACAAAACAGGTTAGAGCAGATTAATATAAATATTAACAATTAAAATGTCAGATATTTGGTCAAAACCGTGAACTTAGAAAAGAATTACTTGATGGACTCATTGCTGGTTCCCCAAATGCACCACCATTGCCTTCTCTCAAGACAAAGGTAATGTATAAATATGTGCTACACACACACACACGCACGCACAAAGCACAATATAAATATATACCAGCGTATGACACGTTTTCATAGGATGTCTTAATAATATGGGGCGAACATGACCTGATCTTCTTGCCAGAACTAGCATTATAGCTTGAAGGGGTATGTAAATTAAGATAATTAACTAATAATAATGTTGCTAGTTAAGAAGATTAACTGTTTAATTTAATGCAGCCACCTTAATGAACATGCAGAGCTAGTGATGATACCAGAGTCTGGTCACACACCACAAGCTGAAAACCCCAAAGTTTTTAATGCAACTGTTTTAGAATTTCTTAATTCTAAGGATTACTGTAAAACAAAAATATCAGAATAACATACTTTAATTTCTTGTGTATAAAACAATCTCTCTCTCTCTCTCTCTCTCACACACACACACACACACACCAAATATACGTTATATTACTATGACTAAATCGTGCGTGTGTGCGCGCGCACGATCTTATGTATTGTATACAAATCCATATATACAAATAAATTAGTTTATAACACAGAAAAATACACAAATACATACCTCCTATATACATATTTACAACCTGGCTTTAACTCTCCAGGGACATCCTCCCTCAAAAGCTTCATGTAGTACGTCCTCCATTCGTCTTGCCAATAAAATCTACGAGTCAAGCAGTGAACAAAATTAATCTTCCCATACACCCACGCACGCAGGCACAAAGCGTGCAAACTTATTTACCTCGACATTTGCAAGTATGTTAGGCGGGACTTCCTGTAGATCTTTGAAATTCCTCTCTGGAAGAATGACACGTTTGATGCCAAACCTGTGAGCAGCCAGAATCTGCAAACACATTACCGTATATATTCACATACAAATGTACTACTCTGTTTATATATACATATACACCTACGAACGTACATCTCTGGACTATAGCGTATCCACATTATGTAAATCTTTCATGTATGTATAGATAGGTATGTGATGTAGATTGAATGTATATTTGTGTATAAATATATGCATACCAGGCACATACGAACCTTAATACAGAGTTGTAGGTCATAGTAGACAGTCCAGACATACATTATATATGTCTGTGTTTTATGTCCTATATAAATGTTCTAACTTAGGAACGCCTAAGCTATTATAAGCTGCATATCATAAGCCTGTTTATATCACAACCCTATGCACATAAAACACACGTAGATTGAACACACACACACACGCACGGAGACACACCTTGTCTTTAATGCCACCAACAGGTAAAACCAAGCCTCTGAGCGTCATTTCGCCCGTCATCGCGGTGTCAGCACGTACACACCTCTTTCCAAGTAGAGAAACTAATGCCGTAACCAGGGTAACACCTGCTGACGGGCCGTCTTTAGGAACAGCACCAGCCGGAAAATGTATGTGAATATCCCGAAACTCCATTAAACTACGTCATATTTATTTCAAGTTAGTTTAACAATACCATTAAACCAAAGACTATTTAATTATGTTAAATTATAATAACTTCAATGTTAAATACCTTCTCTCCTCTCCGGTCGCTAGCCTCAGTTCTGCAGCTCTTGCTCTCACCTGCATGAAATATATATATATATATATATATATATATATATATATATATATATATATATATATATATATATATAGACGCATATACGCAATATGTATAACAGTCGAAACTCGCTTCTAATGCTTATACATGCCAGACTGTGTCTCAAAGAGGAAAGTATACATACATGTCGTCATACATGTCCAATTCTCTAAACAGGTATATAAAGTGCACATTTGTTCAAAGAGGAAAGCAGAATTAACACCAAATATATGGCATAATAATAATTTAGTAAAAACGTACCCAAGTAAGGGCTATTTGTGCAGATTCCTTGATGACGTCACCAAGTTGACCGGTTAAGTGCAGGTCGCCTTTACCGGTCATGGCGGTAACCTCCACGAATTGAACCTCACCACCGACAGCTGTCCACACAAGTCCTACAGCAACTCCTGGTGTAGACACTCTCTCTGACGTTTCTTTCCCATCGTACTTAGGTGGCTGCAAATAACCAAGTCTTAATTAAGTTCATCCAATAAACTAAATCCTTAGTGGTAACAGTGGTTGTAAACAACAGTATATATGTATATGTGTGTGTACAAATCAATAATCGATATGTTACTACGTAATATATGTATGTATAGGTTTTATATATATAATATATACTTACGCCAAGAACAGACTCGAGCATAGCCTCATCCACATGTAAGGGTTGCACGCCAGCAGCGATGTCCTGAGCGAGGTCACGTCCATGAACACCCATAACTTCAACCTCCATATCAATCTCTCCTTCTGCAAGTCCTCCATTCTCGGAAACAGTAGACGGCTCAGATTGCACAGCATTTAAAGAATTGGACTGCTCAGATTGCACTGCTCGAAGAGAACATTCTCTCTCTGCTACTTTGACTGCTGCTGCCCTTGCTAGTGCTGCTATGTGCCTTTCCAGGTTTCGAACTCCAGCCTCTCGTATATCTCTGGATTATTAGCTCTACCATTGCCTGTTTTAAATAAATAAATAAACTAAGTATATAAAAAGAAAATGGACAAACACCATTAATAGCAATATATGACTGGCTGTAACACACACACACACACACACATACATGAACACCGCTAATTATATATATCTTTCACTGCCATAATGTATATATATGTGTTTTGTGTATTTAAAGCATTGAATCACACACACACCACACACCTCCGGAATTTCCAAATGCCGAGAAGTAATACCATGATTTTCAAGTACACGGGGAATGAGATGCCGCATAGCAATACAAAGTTTTTCTTCAGAAGTGTAACCAGGCAGCTCTATGACCTCCATACGGTCTAATAAAGGGGGTGAAATAGGCTGTACTCTGTTAGCAGTTGCAACAAAGACCACCTTCGACAAATCAAATGGCACATTAAGATAGCTGAAAAAACAAAACAAGTTTGAATGGGTTTCAAATCTCTCTCTCACTCACTCACTCACTCGCACACTCACACTCACACTCTCTCTCACACACACACCATGTATCTTGGGTATAGGTCACTATGCAATGAATGTCTATTTAACTGGCGCATAACAGATGTATAGATTGCCAATTTAGTGACATGTGTTGATGTGTCTGAGCACTACTCAAAAGTAGTTCATAATGCTGTCTGCATATGCCAAATAGCGGCATCTGCTGTAATTATATGTTTTCATAATATACACCATATATATGTATATGCACATAGTGGCATTCGTTGCGATTTCTATATGATCGTAGTTATATACGAGTGCACAGTGTGATGTATATACACTTACTGCTTCAAAATGCTACCATGGATTCGCTTTAACATAATCACAATATGCATGTATGTCTCTCTCTCTCTCTCTATACACACACACACACACACACGTGTATAGATATGTGCATACACTTACTGATCGTTGAATGTTTTATTCTGTTCAGGATCAAGAACTTCTAATAAAGCAGATGCTGGATCTCCACGAACATCTGTACCAGTCTTGTCTATCTCATCAAGTAGCATAACAGGGTTATTAACCCCAACCCTCTGTAATAAAATGATATATAAATAAAAGTATCATTAACGATATTTATAACGTTAATCATGATAATATATTGATTTAACACTATTACCAGTTTAATACTAACCTTGATGCCTTCAATGAGACGTCCAGGCATGCTCCCAATATACGTTCTACGATGCCCTCGAATATCCGCTTCATCTTTCACACCACCAAGCGAAATTCGAATAAATAGCCTTCCTAAAGCTCCAGATATGGAAGAAGCTAAAGATGTTTTTCCAACACCAGGTGGGCCAACGAAACATAAAACAGGACCCCTTGCATCCGGTTTTAACTGTTAAATTAAAAATATAATTAGTTAATATATAGTATAATAACTAATAGAAACCAACAAGCAAATACCATTAAGCCGTAAATGTGTCAAAGAAGTATATCCAACTCAACAGTTTAAAGCACACATATATCATAATAATATACTCATTATCCAGTATCTAAACACACACACACCTTGCGAACAGCCAGATACTCGATTATGCGTTTTTTGACTTTGCCTAGTCCATAATGCTCACTGTCTAAACGCTCCTTAGCCGCCGCAAGGTCAAGTTCGCGTTCTTCACTGCTTATTTGCCATGGCAATTCGGACAGTAATTCCAGGTAAGCTCTTGAGCTTCCATAACCTGGTTGCTGTGGTTGCATCTTTCTCAACCTCCTACAAAATACCGATACATATATAAGCACCATCATGTACTGGTTATACAGTATATACAATGTTTTCTAAACCTATACTATACAATGAATCATAACCAATTAACCATCATATAATAGTGTATATAAATATCACGTACGGATATACTACATTATCGTTATTATAAGCATTTAATATACTATTGTATATATAAGATACTGAGCATCGAACAAAGTTAAACTAGTATCCAGTTCACAAAATGGTCTTTATCTTATTTCTATTTGTGCATGTTTTTTCTAAATTGGTAAGAAAATATTTTCATATACAAATAGTACACTTATGCATATACTATATCACATGATCTGTACACTGTAATCATGTGTGTGCGTGTGTCTCTTAATATTCAATTAAGTCGTTAGATTACCTTAACTCTCTTTGTGCATGTTTCCAGACATTAGCGGGCATGCCTACATTTTGCATTTTCTTTTCCAGAGCTACTACATCATCCTCATCATCATCGTTATCTCCAAGTTCCTCTTTGATTGCTTTCATCTAGGATATATATATATATATATATATATATATATCACACACACACACACAGAGACACACACCCATTAGTGTATGTATATGTATATAATGGCATTTACTTGCTGACGTAGAAGAAACTCCTTTTGAGACTTCGAAAGTTGTCCCTCAACCTTTTGTGATATCTTCTCAGCAACCTTGATAGTCTGGATTCATAATCCAATAAGATATACACAAAAGTACGCATATATCAATACACATATAATACCTGAAGGTGTCGAGTGATTATTGCAGTGGCTTTAGTTAATCTCTGTTTAAGGTCCACAGCATCTAGCATGGCGAGCCGATCTTCAAAATTGTTTTCAAAATTTGCAACAAATATATCTGCAAGCCTGTGCGCAGGGGTTGTCTCCAACAGTATCTTTGAGCGTCCAACAGTCTTTTGCTTCTGCAAAACACACAGTTATACATAGTTTTTAACAAAATATTAGTAACTTTAAGTATGCTTTAGTTTATAGTTTAGATCGACAATTAAGTTTTATAGTTTAAATCGACAATTAATTATGTGTTTAAATCACTCAGTACCTGCTCCAAAGCAGAAATTAACTCAGCTGCAACCACCTTGAATTGTCTCCCAAGAACTTGAACTTCCGGGTCACGCTCTGCCTGCTCCAATTCTGCACAGAAACATGTCTATGTATGTATGCATAAATCCACACACACACACACACCTGCATATGTAAAAAAATCTATGCACCTGCTTTAGTCATGTCAAGCTGTGCAATGCGAGCTGTATTATAAGAGCCACGTGCATTCATGTCTTTGAGGCTGAATCTGCAGCAGCCTTCGAGCACCACTGTGTATGTAACACGACCACTGGGCTTCTCCATGCCTCTTGATAAATGTAAAGCTCGAGCTGCAACTCCTCTATATAAAACTCAAAAACCGTAAGTAAAAGACACCTAGATATTCATTGATAAACTATATTGTTTATTATATTGTTTATGTTTAAACATAAGTTAAATACCTCGGATGCCATTGTACAAGGTCTTGATTCTGCTTTCCTAATGTTTGTTGGAAATCTGGATAAGCTGATCCATTAACTTTCTCCCCTGCATAAATTAAATTTGTTTATATGCGTACTACGTGTGGGTGTGCGTGTGTGTATACTCTATCTCTTATTAAACGTCTTTTATAAAACATAACAGTACAATACTTAACTAAAAATAATTTACCTTGAATTGACTGCTGTTGAACTGCAGGTGAAGGAGAAGGTGAGCCCTCAGTACTCTGTTGTAAGTCTCTCACTGGCAAGACTCCAATCAATCCCCTGTCTTCCTTCTGCCACAGCTCTTGTTCTACCAATCTAACACTGAAAAAAAATGCAATACATTATTTCCACAGTTTTAAATGAGAAATTCAAGCAAAACTTAAGTAAGAAATGGAGAGTTTTAACAACACAAATACATAAATTCACAGTTTTTGCTTCATATTAACTGAAAAACTTAAGATTTATATGAGATTTTGAACACTTACTTAGTGGGAGAAGTGCATCTGATCCTCACAACTGCACCAGGAAGTAATACACGGTTCCTAAACAGCATAATTGCAAGGCGCTGAGGCAGCTCCACGACATCGCCAGATTGTGCCGCCATTACTGTTTGCTCCCTTAGACAAACCCTAGAATGTAATGGCGAGGAAGGAGGTATATTCTTCAGTCCACGTGTCGCTTAAGTAAGAGGATGAAGACGCTGACGTGGCTGCCAGCTTTCACATAAATTATTGGCGCGTCACAAATTTATAAGACCCTATATTTTGTATTATATATTCAAATTTATAAATAGTAAGAATTAATATATTAAATGTATTACATTATATTATATTATATATAGTGGGTCCATTGCTGATATTAACATTAAATTTATAAATTTAAAATCAACAATGATATCTGTGCCACGGTGGATTCGTTGATGTTGTTTTTAATTAATTTAATTAATTTACTAATAATATTGATAAACCACTCATATTTAAACTATAAAATATAAGGATTCTTATAAATATTATAATAAGGATTATTTATAAATCTTATAATAAGATTATACATATCAACCATGGTAAGCATTGTGTTTTAGATTGATGGTGAATAAATAAATCTTTTTTTATTATATGGTAAAATCATTCGTAATTAGTGCACATAGGAAATTGCTATTATTTTTCATATATGACAAGTCAGTAAAATAAAATTTATTTAAAAATTAAACGTATATAAATTAAAAAGAATATAAATTATATAGTTTATTTGTATCAAAGAAAACCATCTTAAGATGGTTTAAGTCAGACACATGGTAATCAAACTCAAATTAAATATTAATGTTAATGTCCTTAACCATATTAATGTTAAATATCAATCATAAAAATCAAACTCAAATTAAATATTAATGTTAATGTCCTCAACCATATTAATTTATATATGTATATGAATAACTACGTATATACCTTGTGTGTGTGCGTGAATGCTTATGTATGCAAGCTTAAAGGAGTGGAATACTAGCCAAGTTGTATAGAATATACATAGGTATCTGCATCTGCACTATATATAAGAACTTAAGTATTATATATATCCAAGTAGATACATCTCTCTCTCTCTCTCTCTCTCACACTCACACACACACACACACACACGACACTAGCGGTTTACTGCATCAGCCGCATATATTATTAATATATAGCAAATATACATGTATATCTATATTTTTTGTTATATTATTGATACAGGTATATACATAATATATAGAGCTTTGTATGCAGTCCATATACACACTAAGTATATACCAGGTACATGATGAAAGAAACGAGAATATGCGTTAATTATGTTGGGTAAAATCATGGCACGCGTAAAGTTTAAGTAAGAGCGCACCTGCTCTGCGTTTAGGGTTTATCTGTATTTAGGGTTCTAGGGGATGGCTGCATTGGAGGCTTTGATGCGGCGGAGGCGATCTCTGGAGCTGGCTCTCTGCGTGTTGGGAATCATGTCTACGCTCCTTGTCTACGGCGTGATGCAGGTGTGTATGTATTGTTTGTGTGTATTTTGTATATGTATTGTGTTTATGATCAAATGTCCATGTATAAGAAATTTTCCATTTATGTGCCGATCCACACCTTATATAGGAAAAGGCCACGTAAGGAATTCACATTGTTTTTTTCTTAATTTTTTATTTATTTTGTCTCATTGGGTTTTCCTTCCATGTCATAACAACTAGGCACCCTAAATCCCCTTAAAAGTATTGGAATAAGGGGGCTCAAATATTACTTACATTATTAAATGTGTACAATTTTTTGTTCAGGAGAGGATAATCCGAGTACCTTATGGCTCACCTAATAGGGAGTTTTTTCAATATTCCCTTTTTCTCGTCTTCTGCAACCGGATTCTCACTTGTGCATTTGCTATATCCATGATGCTGGTACAATTTGCTGATGCTAGATACGCACACACATATACATACCTCAATGTGTAAGTACATACATACATATATGTATATATGTTTTTATATGCAGGAAAATTGATCAATATGTATGTGTATTGTTCATGTGTGTGTGTGTGTGTTTGCTTATGTTGTTCTATGTGGTTGCAGTTTCTTAAAAAGGATTTATCACCAGTTGCACCAATTTATAAATATGGAGGAGTGTCTTTGTCAAACATTCTTGCAACAACCTGTCAATATGAGGCGTGTTGTGTGTGTGTGTGTGTGTGTATGTCTATATATATAATGAATGTGTTTTCAGGCTCTGAAATACGTTAGTTTTCCTGTACAAACACTTGGAAAATCTGCAAAGACGATCCCTGTCATGGTGAGCTTATTCATCTTAGCATGTTTGCATTGTGT
This sequence comes from Selaginella tamariscina, assembly GCA_003024785.1. Classification (NCBI taxonomy): domain Eukaryota; kingdom Viridiplantae; phylum Streptophyta; class Lycopodiopsida; order Selaginellales; family Selaginellaceae; genus Selaginella; species Selaginella tamariscina. Next base: position 54,373 of record PUQB01000791.1, on the reverse strand, counting down.
GTGTGTGTGTGTGCGCACTATATAACATTTGTATATGATTGATTTATGTACTTACATCGTTTGATGGTCTTAGATATGGGGGACAATTATCATGCAGAAAAGATATGGTGTAAAAGATTACATGCTTGCCCTTTGCATCACAGCGGGCTGCGCAGTCTTTCTCCTGTATGGTGTATGAATTTCTTTTGTGTTTTTATTATTATGCGTTATTTCTTATGTGTTTTTTATTATGTTAGTTTTAGTTTCATATGTCTTTATATGCAGGATATGAATCAAACGAGGAGAGAGAGCTCTTTATGGGGTATTTTTCTGATGACAGGTTACTTGGGGTAAACTCAATAATCATTCATTAAGTAATAGTCATTATTCAATTAATTAATTGTTTTTTATTTTCAGATTTGATGGCTTTACTAGCACCTTCCAAGACAAACTCTTCAAAGGCTACAGCATGGAAGTTTTCAATCAAATATTATATGTAACTCTTTGTTCCTGCGCTTTAAGCATCTTTGGTACGTTACTTTGTGTGTGTGTGTGTGTGTGTGTCTCGTTGCGTATATCTATTCTTACAATTTTCATATGCATTTGACACACACACGCACATACACACAACATGCTCACCATTAAAGATTTAAATAATTAACTCTATGGATACAGGTCTTTTAACGCAAGGTAACTGGTTACCAGCTTTATCCTTCATCACCCGGCACAGGGACTGCTTCTTTCATATTCTAGTTTTATCACTGGTACTTTTAAGATAAAACAATTGATATTATTACAGACGCATATACACGGAGCCAATCATGCACACATACTGACGATTGTGTCCTCAGGCTGCCACTGCTAGTCAGTTTTTCATTAACCATACGATCAGGACTTTTGGAGCACTAACTTTTGCGATTATTATGACCACAAGACAGGTAATATATATATATATATATATATATATATATATATATAGAGAGAGAGAGAGAGAGAGAGAGAGAGAGAGAGAGACAGACAGACAGACATAGGTATTTGCCATAAATATATGCCTGACCACTCTGTTCTTTGTATGTACAGCTCGTCAGTATATTGGTGTCATGTCTATGGTTCGCTCACCCATTAAGCTGGAAGCAATGGACAGGCATGGTAAGTTCGTTTGTGTGTGTATAGTAACGTATGTATATTTTTCTGTCATTGTCATTGTGATTTATAAGTCTACACAAACCAAGCTTCAGTACTTGGCACTCTATCTCTCCCACACACACACACGTATGATGCATGTATATTGTTTTTGCAGTTTTTAGTGTTTGGTTCCTTATACTATAAGTCATATGCGGGTGCAAGAGAGAAAAGTGCCAACTTGGAGCGCACAAAGCAAGTGGGGAAAGAGCTGGCAAGTGTAGAAACACCACAAAGTAAGAATGAAACTGAAGAAGTTTAAGGTCAGCCATTTTTGTAATAGTATAAGTAGAAACGCTACATATATGATGACCATTTTAGGTTTATACAATCACCAATACGTTCTCTCTCTCTCTCATACATACACACACCCGCACACACCCACACCCACACACACACACACTTAGCCAGTGACTGTTTGTTGGAGCATTATAATAAATTTTATATGTGTATATATATACACACATATAATATACTATTTTCATAAGTTCAGTTGTGTATGTAGTGTAATACGATAATGATCACATACACCGTAGTACACACAAAACTATACTTTATGGGGTATATATATTTTATGAATCGGTATTATGTACATCCATATATATATATATATATATATATACATATAACAATAACATTGATGATAATAAATGAATAATGAAATAAATAACCATGAAAACTACAGTTTGTTTTTAAGAATAAAGATTAATTATTAAAAATAATTAATAGTTAATAAGTGTTTATTTATGATAGATATATAAAGTAACCTCTATTTTGCTCAACCTTAGTATAATTAAAAACTTGTTATAATGTAAGTACAGTGTTTAATGATAAACAGTGTGCTTAATTAATAAGTATAAAACTTGTTATAATGTAAGTAATAAAATTTGAAGGGAATTTTCCCATTAATTAATAATTATTTAAAACAAATTAAAAACTTGGTAATGGCTGCCCATCCAGAAAATGCTTAAACATTATTAAAGCTTGTTCAGGCTTATCAAATGGAACAAGGTGACCAGCCTCTCTTACTGTTGCAAATGTTAAACCTGAGTATCTCTGTGTCCATCCACCAACCTACATAAGGGTTTAGAGTTTCTCATATCATAATTTAATAATGTATATGGTATTTAAGGGTTAATCATCATTTAATATAAATTTCATAATAATAAGGGCTAAAGGTTTATAACCTTTGTCATAAGTTAACAATGTATAAATCTCATAATAACCAGAAACTTACTTGATCTTGGTATTTCCATGCATACCAAGGTTGCTCTATAGTTAAATTTAGATGGGTAATCCACCTTGTGGTTCCAATTGTTGGTACAACGCTATCAACATCCCCACTGCATTCATAATCTAGATAAGTAACACACACACACAAGAGATTTATATATATGTCTGTTGTATGTGTGTGTGTGTGTGTTTTTACATATATGTATTTATAATGATTATATATATGTTTTGTTTTACTTAAATAATTTATTATATTAACTGACCTGTAAATCCATATTTTCAATCCCTCCTTCAGTAGTTGAGTATAAAGCGGGAGCATGGATTTGTTAATGTCCTCCTCTGGATATGTGAAGAATATGTGTTGGCTGTTGCAAAACGCAAGCAAGTTCAATTATCAGAATCTAACTTTGTTAATTTTTTTAAAAACTTTTATTATTATTCAATAGTTAAGTTATTATAATGTACCTCCTACTGTTCTAAAAATTAAGTTGTTTCACATTAAAGTAAATTCTAACTTATATGGACATACCTACACACACACACACACACAACTTACTTGCAGGTAGACCACGTCTTAGGCTTCTTTATGACATGTAATGCATCTTGTACTTCAGGACTGTTAAGATACGGTGAAATTACGTTTAAGCATGGATCATAAACCATTGTTAACCGCTGTTTAAACTCCTTAAAAACCTTCATCTCCTCTTTATTACAAGAAGGTGCATATATATTATATGGATTAATCCACTGAGTGTTAATACGCATATTGTTTAATGCCGAACTGCAATAAGAAGCATTATTTGAACCTGTGTAGCATGCTTCCATTATCTGTTTGTAAATCTCCTCTGAAATAATAGAATGAGTATGAACAAAATCGATGGTTGCTTTGCCATCGTAAAATGCATCTGTCCAAGGATTACCAACCTACATAAATATAGTTTAATTACTATATAAAACATAATTAATACCCTAATACATTGTGTACATGTGTATACGTACCGCAAATCCTTTGAAGTTCACGTGTGAACCAGCTTTCTTCTTGTTGTACTCCACAATCTTTGTAGCCAAATTTGGTACATAATGGCCTTCATAAACAATGCTAGTCAGTAAATGGATACATATATACTCTGATTACTATTAAGAATATCAATCATATATATACACACGTACCCCATAGAGAATGCATACGTGCATACATATATACATAGTCTATGTGTATGCTGGCGTATACTTACCAGCATAGCTTTCCCCCAGCAGGTAGAAATCATTACGTGAGTATTCAGGAAAACGCTTAAACCATTCGAGGATAAATATCAGAGCCTCCGATGCTATAAATAATATTAATATCAGTAAACTTATATATGTTATTATTTCAACTATTAAACATGTAACTATGTTAATATAATAACCAGTTTGTTCGTCACTGTAGTCGTTGCCTACGGATGAATTTCTGTAAGAAAATCCAACTCCAGAAGGAGACTCTACAAAGATCAGGTTGGCAACTGTAACAAAAAAGAATCACTGTGTGTAAGCACTTGTAAATGTATATTTACATATAAACGAAGGCAGATATGAAAAGGAAGTGTTTGAGTACTTGTTCCAACTCTATAGATAAGTACATGTACGTGTATATAAGAACAAAGTATACATGGATAAACACTACATCTATATATACATACAGAAATATAAATATACAAACTTAAGAATGCATGTGTGTGTGTGTACATACATACATACATATCTATCCATCTATATGCCAGCGAGATACTTCACACACACACTTAGATATACACTAAATATGTGTATATACAATAGGAAACTTGCCTTTGTTCCATGAGAACTCGTTCAGGACGAGCCCTGTGCCGTTGTTCGTCTTAAACGGGCCTAGCTCTAGTAATGCTCCAGTTCCGATTGAGGAGCAACCAGGTCCTGAAGTTAAACATAAAAAAAATAATAACAAAAATATCTAATAAATTAATAAATACATAAATAAAATATTATAGTTCATAAGTATAAACGTCAAATATTAATCATGAAAACTTTAACGATGTAGTACTCAGTAAGTGCTATGACACACACACACACACGATATATATTAGCATTCTATATTAAATATAACTTAATATTGATTAGTTTAGTGATGTATTACCTCCATTAAACCAGATTGCGAGTGGGAGAGCTGAAGAATTAATATGATCAGCCTCATAAAACCAATAAAACAGGGTTCTATCTGCATCAACACTTATTTGTCCTGCAAATTGTTTAAACTCAACCTTGGGCTGGCCAGGAAGATTACTAACAAGATGAGCATTATCTCCAGCAGATGCTAATGAAATAATTAAATGTAATAATATAATTAGAAATTTTGTATAATGTGTATACTTCATTGTATACAACATAAGAGTTTTTTTTTACATGCTTAGTTGAAGCTTTTAAAGGCGTCTCTTTGGCTAACACTATTTCCAAAGAACAGTGTTTGTCACGACACTATTCACATACATACAAACTCCAATATGCACGCACGAACACACACAGCTATGTGTACGTGTGTGTTTTGTATATGCTGGTAATCTTACTTCAAGTAGATCTACCCCATCTATACACATAACACATTCACACACACATGCAAACTATCTGAGCGAGTACTTCAGTTATGTGTTTATGTCTGTCTTGCAATGTTTGACTAACATACAAATTGTGCTCATTATGTGAGAGAGACAATGGAATTAAATTGACTGTAGTACATAGTATATACTGTTTTCTTACATACCTATGGAAGAGTTATAACCAATTTCTCCTAGACAGAAAGCTGCTTGGTCTTATACTTGGAGCTCACTCGCTGCGAGACAGCGGCACAAACATCAGTGATATTACACTTTGACGAACCAACTCTCTGGGCATATGCACAATTAGTACAGAATTTCCCTTCAAATGAAGCAAATTATAATAAGATTATAATTATGTATGTATATAACCACACACACACACACACACATATAAGAAGTGAGGTTAAACAGACATATAAAGACCCATGTATGTTAGACACAGATGTAGATCTCTCTCTATATATAATATATATACGTGTGTGTGTGTGTTACCTCTAGTAATGCGATATAGTAGAAATCCTCCATATGTTGCATTATTGCTGTTCCGTCTCTTAGAGCTCTAAGCATGGTTATCTCAGTTTCAAGGAGCCTATTTATAAGCTGCTTCTCTCCTTTTAACTGAAAAAAGAAACTTAATTATATCATTCATAAAATAGTATTTACATTAAATTATGTTACATGACTAATGCATCGTTTAATTATGTTTTTACTTACAAATTCTCCTACAATTCCGACGGGTGTTGCTTCACCAATCACATCGTCCAAAAGATCACTATCCTGCAAATAAATATTGCTTCACACACACACACACACTACTATATGTGTGTGTTGTTTATGTCTACGTATAAATAGTACACACAGACACACACACGTGTGTGTGTCTGTGTCTGTGTGTATGCATGTGTATTCAACACTAAGATGTACATACCTCTAGAGTAGACAAATAAACGGGATGAGCAACATGGCAATAGCCCATCAGTCTAGGCACAGTGGGAATGATATCTCGATGGTTTACAATGCGCCAGCTATCCTTGATAACCTGAATAACACAATATAACTGTACTCTCTCTCTCTCTCTCTCACACACACACACGCACGCACGCACGCACGCACACACACACGTATAATTTATTTACCTTGTTGTAGTGCTCAGCAAAAGCTTTGTTTCCAACTCTAGGTGAACCAAAGTTGTACATTGATAGCTTCACTTCTCCCTGCCTATGATGATAAGGAACTAGATAAATGATTCAAGTAAATAAATAGTACTAAGATGGAAGTAATTAAAAATTAAGTCTCAAACATACTTGAACATCTGAGTTTGTGAAAGATCAAGTGCTAGGAGAGTTGCTAAGGCACCACCCAGGCTATGACCAGTCATATATATGTGCCATTTTGATGGATTTTCCTCGTCGTCGTCCCTTCCTATATATATAGGTATGTATGTATGTTACACACAAACGACACACACACACACACCTTGCAGCACATTTTTTGATGATAGACAAAAGCCGAGGTCGAACAGAGTCATAAGCAGTTTAAAAAGCCAGTATGGATCTGTTAAGAAAAACACTTATTTTATTACATAAACGTATAACCTTCTCTTTAAAATGTCTTCTTGAACAAAAACTTACCAATATCTCATCCTTAGTTTCACCATCAGTTACTCGTTCTGGGTTAAAACTGGAATTCAAAGCGTAACTAACTCTCTCTCTCGCTCTCTCTCATGTGTGCCCGTTTCTACGTGCGTGTATGTATACAGGAGTGTACATATGTGTGTGTGTGTGTGTGGACTTTAATGCCTTACCTAGTGGGCACTAGCATCAGATCTGTAGCTAAGTCCCTCCATTTAGTCTGCAGAAATTCAAGTTAACTGTTGAATTAATAATAATAATAACTGAAGACAATAAATATAAAGGCACATCATAACAACAACAATGATGATAATAGAGGCACCTGTTCAGTCCCACGAAAAGCCACAACCAACCTTCGGTTACGAAGGTCTCGCCAAACTGCTACCTATACAAAATAAATAACAAAGTCTAACATTTAGAGAGAGAGAGAGAGAGAGAGAGAGGTAGGTACCTGTGTATCCGTGTTTTTACTTTCTAGAAAGCATATCTTCTGAAACTCTGACTTGACAAAACTTGTACGTCCCAGTGAAGTAGCCAATATTGCCCAAGCTTCCATTGCCGTCTCCGCTCTCTTGAACATCTCTCTCATCTTCTCCCTTTGTGAATATCCAGACCCGCCACTGTCAAGTGTACTTCAATATATGTACATATATGTGTACATACACGTTCATACACATTTATACAACTATATACATACATCACATACACATAAATAAGTCAGGACACACGCACCTTGAATTGCGGCTTCTTTTTTATCTGCTGCTGCTGATTTTTCACTAGTTTTTATTAGCCACGAGCCTAAGAGTTCTTCCATTTGCCCAGACATGTTTATAAGTATACTCTTTATCTCAGGAAGTGTTATAACTGTAGAGGTATCACTTCTTTCTTCCTGCAGAACTAACCGTTTAGTCCCCAAACACACACACATATTTACCTTGGAAATATCACTTGATGGGGAATGTGCTAAACCTTTCTGTATATACCGTGCATCTGCTTTAGCCTGTAACTCGATCCCAGACTTCATTAACTCGTTATCATCAGGCATATTCCAGTTAAACCAAGGAATGTTCACTTCGAAACTTCCCAGGTAGTTTTTCATCACCTCCGTCAGATCGATTCCTCCATTGGGCTCCCGTTCATCTCTCTCCACAATAGTAGAAGTCTGCACGTAATTTAACTAGTATTTTAAAATATTGATGAGTGAAAAAAGGAATAGGTATTACGTTTACTAAATTTGATACATTTAGAAGTCATAAACTCAGTATTAAATTCATAACTTAACATGGGATTAAATTCTTGTCTGTGATTACAAAAACTCTTTAAATTAATAAATTTTTCATGTTTTCATTTTCATTTTCATTTTTTTTTGTTTTTTCTTTTTAGTGTGTAGATATAACTATTCTTTACAATGGTTAAACTTCTTACTGTATATTCAATAATCAGTGCTATTCTTAAACTAGAGTCCGTTAGTTTTAATGGGAATTTCGAGGGAAATTTAACAGAAACAAGTGTGTGTGTGAGAGAGAGAGATGCAATTCTGGTGTGTGTGCGCGGTGCGTGTGGTTTCGTATGCATCAAATAAAAAACTCATAACACGTAGCTAAATAGAAAGTGTTAGTATATACGTACAGAGCCAATGGTTGATCCAACAAAGTCTTGCACTTTAATGCCTTCCGTACCAAGGATTGACGTGAGTACGGAGCCCAGACCACCTTTTATTAAATCTGATAGAAAGGGGACTTCCCATTTTCTTCTCTCTTTTTCTATCTCTTCAAATGTTTTATATGAAACCTGAAATACATATATACATAGAAAAGTATATTCTATACATGTGCATACATATGAGATACAATGAAGTCTATTTTATATGTATTTGCATTATACTTTAAGATATCATGTATAGAACTGCATGTAAATATGAAGATATATTATGCTTATCTAGATATTCTTAAATATCTATAGATAATCTAGAGACCCTGAATATACACAGATACATGAACAGATTTAGCTCTATACATGAATAGATGTAATACATCAACATGCACATGTACCTTAAAATGAACGGTTCCTCCTCCGCCCATTCCCTCCAAGTGTCTCTCTAGCGTATGCGTTTTCCCTGGAAGAGCATAACAACTATATTCAACAAGATACGCCGCGCGCGCACGTGTGTGTGTGTTAATGTAGCTGCATATTCCCAGAATACGCAGACACCATATATATATGCATGTATAGATGCATGTGCTACAATAACACACACACACACACACGACGCACACACATGTAACAGGTTACATACCATCGCACCAGTTGCTCAATTCAACTTGAGAATTGCCGAGCCGTCGATGAAAACTGAGAATATTAGCATCCCATACTGCGATCTGAAGCACTTGTTCAGATGGATCTGAAACGTTCAATACCAATGTCTCATTCCAAACGGGGTCTTTTGTACTAAACAAACAAAATATAAGCAAACGATTTTGAGATGTAAACACATTAAGGATAACTAATTGGTCCTTATTATACTTACACCCATACTGTTTTACTCTGTTTCGCACAATCCCCTACTCGAAGCCACACATACGGGTCACTTGTTCCCTGCATTTGACATAATTTGAGTATCACACACACACACACACACAATGATCAATACAATACATATAAACGTACCCAGAGATCAAGTCCAGGAAGATTAAACGCTCTTTCCAGTTCTACAGTAAGTTGCCCTTGGTATATTTCACGGACCAAATCTCTAAACACGATCACACAAGAATTAAGAGAGAGAGAGAGAGAGAGAGAGAGAGAGTCACTTACTGGGATAAATACGTGGTTTCACATTTATATCCATCGGTTTCCCATAAACCAGCATTTTCCTGAGAAGCGACAGTGAAGATGTGTGTGTATATGCGTGTGTATTTATGTATGTAACACGTATGTATCTAAACGTAATATCCCCCAAACACACACAACATGCTTACAGCTGGGGAGTTGTAGATTCAAACGCGAATCCAGCCAGTATAACCGCAAGATCAAGATCAAACTGAGCATCTTCTGGGACATCATTCGGACTGCCACTAACCCCCTCGTCCTCCTCAATCAGTCTCTTTGTCCTCAATCCGGTTCCAAAACCGACTTTATGTTCTCCAACTGAATCCCGTTTACAGAAAACAGTGCATTACACCTCCCTGCTCTTTCATTGACCCTGTTTCGCTTCTCAATGCCCCAAATCTGGATTTTGTGGAGTTCCCGTCCTCATTCCGATGAATCCTGTGCATAGAAAGCCGCGCATTGCATCCTGTTCTTCCATTTACCTTCCCACCCCAAGCAAACGATTTTCGGTCCTTAATCCGGCCCAAAAACGGGGATTTCGTGATCTTTCCGACTTCAATCCGGCTCAAGAACAGGGATTTGTGTTCTTCGGCACATACAGCAGTTGCATCGAATTTCCCTCTTCCGACTCCAAAACAGGGAACTTCCGTCGCTGAAGAACAGATTTTGTGTGTTTGTCAGATGAATCCCGTGCACAGAAAGAAGAGATTTGCATCCTGTTCTCGATCCTCTATGAAAGAAGAGGAGATTTACCTTGTGATTGATTTTGTAAGGCTTGTTCATGGATTGAGCGTTTAGCGCCATAGCCATCAATTGCGTGTGCTTTGAAAGGGAGACATGCCGCCATTTCTTCGGATGATAAACCTACTCCATTTGCACGTGGCTGCATTTTCGTCACATAATTAAAGATTACTCGACACGTCGCCAGTAAAGAATTTAAAATGTATTTCAAATAAATAGTTGAATTTGTAGTCATTATAGGGTTTAGTTTAGGGTTTACAGGAAATGAGGGAATGGGATTGAGCGAAGGCAGGGAATTGATCAATGTGCGGGTGAACATGGATCGGGATTTTGGGGAGAGTAAGGGGAATGCAGTGCGGGAGGCCAGGTTATGGGAGCTTATTGCTGCCAAAAGAGCTTCCATTGCACTGGCCAAGATTGCAAACAGCAATGGAAAACATTGTTCACTCGCTATAAGGTATTTCACACACACCACACACACACACACACACATATATATATATATATATATATAATATATATGTGTGTGTGTGTGTGTGTGTGTGTGTGTCATTATTTATATATATAAAAGTACAAACATATACTGTGTTATGTATAGAGAAAGGATGCCTCTGGAGAGGACTACCCTCTTTTCCAACAGATGGACTCCATTTACAAGGGAAGCCAACAGGTCACATTTTTATTTTAATTGGTCTCTAATTATTCTTATATGGTATGATTATTGATCTATAGTTTTACACATTTTCTGATGAGGAGGATTCATCAAGTAAGAACACTCTAGATGATAGCGACGATGAGTACAATGACGAGTCTCGAGATGTGCAACAAGTACTAGAAGGTAATATATATATATTACACTCTCTCTAATTCTTAATAGATTCATTTTTGTATTGAAAGTTGTTTATATTATACAGATCTTTTCCAACGGATGCCATGTGTGCCTCCGGGGTGGTGTGGCAACAAGAAGCAGTGGGAAAGCCATCGTTTTCGAAACAAGTATATTACATCGTTAATAGATAATATTATGATATACATATATTTCTAAATATAATATAGCATGATTTTAGTTGGAAGATGGAACAAATGCAAAGAAGAGTTAATAGAAGACCGTATGCGGTGGGGATATGCCGAGACTAAGGATCTGATATCACTAAGAGCAGAGATGGAAGATGCTTTGGATATTCTTCAGAAGAATATCTGGGAATCTATTGCTTCTAAAATGAGCCAGAGAGGACATGCAAGGAATCCCGAGCAATGTAGAAGGAAGTGGAAAAAGCTTATCAATCGATATAAGGTCATTTTAAACTTGATTTATATATATATATATAATATTATATTATATATATATATATATATATATATATATTAAGTTTTATTATTATTTATTCCAGGGAAAAAGGACACACGGTCAGGAAAATGGACGTAGGTTTATATTCTTTGAGGAGATTGATGAATTTTCAATGCGAGGTTACGAAGAAACGTGGCGTTGGCTGAGCTTAGAGAGGACGATAAAATCAAGGAATCTACTGGTGTGTCGTGTGTGTGTGTGAGTTCATATTGAAACTGTAATGCGCCACATCTCTATATATGTATATACATTATAACGTATATTTATACATAAGATAAGTGTGTGTGAATATATATACATACATACATACATTATTATATATATATATATACACATACACAAAAGTCGAGAATGGGCACGTGAGCGAAGATGGGGAGAGTGTAGAGTTATCGAGGAAGAAGAGGAAAACGGAAGGAATGCAACACGTGCTATCGGACTTCATAGCCAAGCAACAGGTTCACACACACACACACACTATAACTATACACATTCTTTTGTTAGGAAAATGGTTACTCTTGATTTTTCCCTCTTTTTCACAAAAACAAGGTTACAACGATGGTTTTTGTGAGAAGGAGGGAAAGGGGTAACCACTTCCAGTGTGTGTGTGTGTGTGTGTATGGATATGTACTGTTATACATATACATATATAAAAGGTTTTGGAGAGGGAATGGACGAGCTAATGAAGAGGAAGCAAGAGGAGTTTTAAGAGAGAGATGAGGAATGGAGAAGTGAAATGCAGAAGCTGCACGAGCAGAAGATAGCAAGGGTTAATATGGAGAGAACGTGAAGAACAGAGACTTGCACGCGAGGAGATTTATACGCAAAAATGGGATAAACTGTTTGATGTTTTATTAAACAGAATAACTAAGGATTAACAATGTAATTAATGTAAATTAAAGATTTAAGTTATAATAATCATTTATGTAGACAGTTAGGTTATGGAGGTTGTAAGTAGTTCTGAGAGCAGGAGTTCATCTGCAAGTACCCCACACACCCCACACCCTCCAGAGAAGTCCAAAAAACCTATTTGTAATTTTTATTTATTTTTTTAATCTTATTTAAAATTCAATTATATCATCTAATATATAAGTCGGACTTAACTAATTAAATTTAACGATTAATAAATATTTAACTAGTTAAATTTATCTATTATTATTTATTAATTATAAAATTTCAAGCAGATTCAAAATTTACACAACAAGAGCTTCCCGCTTGCAAACCTTTGCTCACGCCAGGATGGGTATTATTATTATTATTATTTCCCAGTTTTTTAACTTGTGTGAAAATTGTTTATTTTTTACCAGGCACTATCTGTTTTCATGATAATTGCAGTTATCTTCATCCCCATTGGTGCTGCAACACTTAGCTCTTCCAGAAAAGTAAGCAGTAACACGCACGCACACACGTACAGACATATACGTTTGTGTATGTTGTTGTCTTGTCACATGTAACAAACTTAGATATTCTTATTACGCACTGCCCTCTCCCCCCCTCTCTCCCTCTCCCCCCCCCTCTCTCTCTCCCTCTCCCTCCCTCTCTCCTCTTCCCCCTCTCTCCCTCCTCCTTCCCTCTCCCTCTCTCCCTCTCTCTCTCTCTCCCTTCTCCCTCTCCCTCCCTCTTTTCTCTCCCCCTCCCCTCTCCCTCCTCTCTCTCTCTCTCTCTCTCTCTCTCTCTTCTCTCTCTCTCTCTCTCTCTCTCTCTCTTCTCTCTCTCTTCTCTCTCTCTTCTCTCTCTCTCTCTCTCTCTCATTATTTGTATATAAGTGGTTGAGATTATTAATCGATACGATAGTGCGTGTATACCATCCGCTACTTCTAGGGATCGACAGGTTCAGTACATACAAGATATCAACACTGCTAAAACTTGCACCAGAACACTCACAGTAAGCAGTTAAAAACTAATAAGAACTTAGTATGGCAAACAAAATAAATAAATAGAAATACTACATTAAAATAAGCATAAGCTTAATTAGTATTATTATTTATATTGGGTATTTATCAGTTAAAATCTTAAGAATTACTATCAGTAGTATTATTTTCATTGCTGTGTATAGGTTACAAAGAAGATTGAAGAATCCAGTTTATGTCTATTATGAGTTACACAATTATTTTCAGATCATCGTAGGTATTTTAGTTTCCATAATGCTTAATCTTTAAACAAAACAGTATAATTTATATTATTTTTATAAAATATTTTTAAATGTTATTTAAGTGTATATGTCGAAATAAGAATAACTGCAAAGGATTTACTCATGAATTTATTAAAAACACGTTAATAAGACGTTTAAAAAATAATTAATATTTATGTATATGTTTATATAACTTGTGTGCTTACGAAAAAACAACGTTAATTTTCTATATAATATAGTGCAAGTCAGTTTAATAAATTAAAGTATATATTTTTGACCTAATATTTTATTAAACTTTAATAATTTTAATTAATATTACTATAATTATAATTCTAAAAAATTTTGTTATTATATTTGTGTAGTATGTTAAAAGCAGGAGCGATAAGCAGCTGCTAACTGGAACTGCAAGTGCGAAAAGCCTAGATACTGTGACCCTGAAAAAAACCATTAACGGACAGATAATAGTCCCTTGTGGTTTAAGCATGGACATTCTTTAACGACACTTATACGTTCCAGTTAAACGGAAACCCTTAACTCTTAACAGGAACGGAATATCCTGGAAAAGTGACCGAAATGATAAGTTTGGAAGAGTATACCTTCGAATTTCCCCAATAATTTCGATCCAACGGTGGATGGAAGTGGTATTGGTGGAGGAAGCCTGGACCCTTCTACACCTGTAAGATATATCCATATTATTTATTTTTAATTAACTAATAATATTTTAATTAATTTAAATATTATTTACTACAGTTAAATGTAAATGAGGATCTAATGGTGTGGATGAGGACAGCAGCATTGCCAACCTTTAGAAAACTATGGGGGAAAATAGAGCGTGATCTTAATCCTGGAGATTTATTAGTGGTAACCATTGTTAATAATTATAATACATATAGTTTTGGTGGTAAGAAAAAACTAGTTCTTTCTACTACAAGCTGGCTTGGTGGCAAGAATTTTCTGGGAATAGCTTATCTTGTACTGGTAAGTTCCACATTATATAATATTTAAATTATATATTTAATTTTAATTAGTTCTTTTTTAATTAATGTTAAGTTATATAAATTTCTAATTCATGGGTTATATATATATTATGCAGGTACAGTGAGTTTAATTCTGGCAATGGCATTGCTCACTCTGCAAATAAAGGCTCCAAGGTAGGACTGAAGAATAAATACTGTTTTAGTATTAATAGTTAATGCTGTTTTAATATTAATATTAAATACTGCTTTAATATGTTTGAAATTTTACAGGCCTCTGGGTGATCCTAGCTACTTATCTTGGAACCGTAAAGCAGCACAGGAGAATCAGTCTTAACTGTGAGTGATCCTGTTCTATATATATACTATACACACACACACACATGTGTGTGTGTGTGTTTTGTAGATGTTTATTGTTAAATGTATAGTAATTAGGTGTTGTTGTCTGCAAAGATGAATGTTGAAGAGGAGGTGGGTTGTTTTGAAGCAGGAGATTGGTCGATTGGGTACTCCTCGCCCTGATGGTTCCACCGTTGTAAGAGAGAGAGAGAGAGAGAGAGAGAGAGAGAGAGGAGAGTAAATCTGTAAGTTTTCTTGTTTTGGTTTTTATGCATTTTGTCAGATCTACGAGATAGATCACACAGATCTGCTGTATACTAGGGAGATCTGTGTGTTTTTTTTACACACAGATGTGTGTGTGTGTGTGTGTGAGAGAGAGAGAGAGAGCTTACGTACAGCTAACAGGTGAAGTTTGGAGTGTTGTTTAACGACGATAAATGTGCAAATATGTTCGAGGCTCTGGTGGGGACGTTGAGGGCTGCCAAGAAGAGGAAAGTGTTAAGTTATGAAGGGGAGTTACTGCTACAGGGCGTCCATGATAATGTGGATATTATCCTCTTTACAGCTTAATTATTATTATGAAATTTACATTATTTTACTTCAATAATATTGCTGGAAAATAAAGCTGGTTTTTTTAGAAAGGATTATATAAAATTTATAAATACAAATAAAATGTATATCGTTATCATTACCAAAGTTAATATCTAATCATTGATTTGAATATTCTTCATTTATTATATTCCTCATCATAATTAGAATTTACGTTACCAATGTGGTTAACGTTTAGATATTCTTTAACATTTAAATATTCCTAACCATAGTTTGAATTATTTATTTAAGCAAATAGTAAAGGCTAGTAATCTCTTATGTGCAACATGCATGAATGTATGCATGCGTGTGTGTGGGTGTGTTATTTATATAATATGTGTACACACACATGAACGATTTAATTTTGAAGTTGACACCGTGAATAACGATAACACCGTAAATTTTAAATTACGGTGAGAAATATTCAAATGCCAGTGACAATGATTTTAACTATGGTAAAACTATTTAACTGGCAATTTTAATTATGATGAGCACAACTATTTGAGTCATGAAGCACTAAGCCTTTACAAGTGGTGCATTCTGATGTGTGCGGATGCTTGCATGTATGGACTCACCAACAAAAGATATATTTTCTAGCATTTATCAATGATTATTCATGAGATGTGGTCGTGAAGTTATTGGTAACCAAATCAGAAATTTTAAACTATTTTATAATTTATAAAAAATACTGCAAAAAATCTTTTAGGCATATATATTCAAATTCTCCACACTAATTGTGGAGGTAAATATATATTCGGCATGTAGCAGTAGTTTACAATACCAAATAATCCATAATAGAATGGTGTTATTAAAAGAATGAACAGAACTCTAGTTGAGAGTGCTATGTGGATGTGCTTATGCATGCTAGGATGCCATATAGTTTTTGGGGAGAAGCTATTAATATATTTAAAATCAATAACTGATGGGGAAATCCCATATAAGTTATGGATTGGCAAAAAATCAAGCTTGAAACATTTATGAATTTTTGGATGTGTGGCATATGCTCGAGTTCTTCACACTCATGTTTAAAAACTAGAGCCACGTAGTATCCAATGTACCATGGTAGGATATTGTATAGCTAATAAAGCTTATCAACTATACAATATAATCACTAGATCTATTATTATTAATCGAAATGTTAAGTTCAAATTCTTTATAAGCATCTATATTAATAAACATTACCAACCCAAGTTATATTATATGATGAAGAATTATTTTCTAAGGCACCCTAGGCACCACAACTGCATGTGTAACAACTGTATTGTAGCAGGTACAACAACTAGTCCTGGGACTAGTGCAACAAGATCCAGCTCCACAAACACTAGATCTTGAAGAGGAAGCAATTACACCATTTGATGATGGGTTTAGGCTTAATAGTTTCTTTCGAAAACATGTGGGTTTCATAGTTGAGTCACCAGCATTTTCTACTATAGATCTTCTAAATACATAAGTATCACCAAGTATCGGATAGATAATTACTCACCTCTTTCAAGCAATTACTCACATGGATGGGTAAGCTACTTATCATAATGAGCTTATGAGGCACAAGAGTTAGGGCAATACATATATTTTGTAGCTGTGAAAAAGGTTTTAATAGAGCCGAAGATTGTTGTAAAGGCAATGAGTTCACCAAAAGCTACTCAATGGTGAGCAATAATGCAAAAGGAGTATAATTCATTATTACATAATCAAGTTTAAGAGCTTATACCATTACCAACATGCAAAAAGCTAGTGAATACACATTGTGGATGCCCAAGTCAAAGTTGTCCATCATCATGCCATGTTTATTGCTAGGGGGTTTTCACAAATAGCTAGTGTTGATTTCATAAAAACTTTTTTACCCATGGCAAAACCTACATCTATCAACTACACTTTGGAAATTACACATTCATTAGCTGGATGTAAAAATTGTTCTTTTATATAGAGAATTCTAGGAAGAAGTGTAGATCTCTTAGCCTAAGGGATTAGAGTAGTGCCACATAGAGATTTTGTTTGTTGGCTTAAAAAATCTTTATATGGACTTAACATATCGATGTTTTTATTTGAAAGATTGGATTCACAAAATTGGGAGCCAATGGTATTATTTATTTTTACCCTCCAACTACTATTTTGCTATTTTAGCTTTATATGTGAACAATAATATTATGGTTGCCATAGATATTTAGCTCGTCCATTATTTTGAGCAGCAATTTTTGTCTCAATTCACAAGTTTTGCTATAGGTGCACTCTCCTTTTGTCTTGGGATACAAGTTTAAAAGAATCGTGATGCTGGTACTATTCAGCTTTCACACGCCCATTATGTTCATGAGATTCTATAGAAGTTTAATATGTAAGACATGTACAATAGGCCTATAGCAACTCCTATGGAAGTTGGAGTGTATCTCTCAAGTACTCAGTCTGAGGAGGAGAAACATGTCATGAACTGTTGGTTCTCTTATTTATTTAGTAGTTTGCACATGTTTAGACATTGGATTTGTTACTGGAGCTATGTCAAAATTTCTTGAAAACCCGGAGTGCAATGGAGCGTATATTTAGGTATCTCTAAGGCATAGTAGATTGTAGGCTAAGTTATAACAACAACAACATACTCAAAGACAATGGGAGTTTCAACAATATAGTAAATCAAAAGAAAGAATTAGAGATAGTTGAGTTTATTAACTCTAATTGGGCTAGAGACAAGGATTTTAGAAAGTCCACATTTGAATATTTGTTTTAACTAAAAGGCGAATTGGTTAGTTGGTCAAGTAAAATATAATTTGTTACAGTTTTTTCATTTATAAAAGCAAAATATATTGGAGCAACAATAACAACCCAAGAAGCTTTATGGCTTAAAGACTTTTTGGAACAAATTAAAGTTCTAGTGTAGTGTCCACTTAAACTCTACTATGACAACCAAAGTGCAATTGAGATGTCAAAAAGTCTTAAGTACCATGAAAGAACTAAACATTTTAATTTAAAAGTGCAATTCATTTATAAACAAGTTCAGTGACAACTAAAGTATATTTTAGCTAGAGAAATGACAGTAGATGTGATGACTAAGCCATTCAATAAAAAGAAGCATTAATTACATCAATACAAGATGCAAATCCTATATTCCCCATGAATATGAGTGTTGACATGGAGTAAACAATCCATCCAACTTGAATTCAATGATGATGTGATATATCATTACGTGATTGGAATGCCTTGAGATTCATAGGGGTGACTTGGGGGTGGAAGGATAACATTTCTTAAAATCATGTGCACTATACATATATTTGTTGCTAATGAAAGAGAAAATATGGGCAAAACTCACATAAATATGAGAATTCTAAATTTGCGACTCTGCTTCTTTATTGATGGCCTTGCAACCTCACAATTAAGAATCTATATGATCTAGATCCAACACAAATAGAATTCTAGACTTTGCTCATTTCTCTCCTCCCGTGCTATCATATATATTCTTTGTTGTTCAGGTATAAATAAAACAAGAGCATACTTCATCGATCTCAACCATCCTAAAGTGATAAGAAGGAGATTGTTTTATATGTTTATAGTCCACTAAGGAGTTAACTGGCTCGTAGGATTGAACAAATATAAATTTATAATTCAAGAAACTCAAATTTGTGACTTAACATATAATATAAGCCATCATAAATAATAAGTCAACCTAACTTAGGGTGGGGAGGACACCCCAATTAATTAATTAATAATAAATCAAAGAATAGTTCATGCATACAACATCAACATGAATATATCCAATATTTTGCTTGGTGACATAATTTTTTTAAATTAAGTTTTCACTATGGAGGGTTATTTTGCCCCTTGTAAATTAGAAAAATGTCACATTGTTAATAATAACCCACTATAGTTTTACACTTAAAGTGGTTAATTAGATTAAATTAATTCATAGTTTTCATTTATCCCTTATTATAGGTTAATGTTTTTGGGTTACATTGATTTCCTAGTGATTGAAGAAGAAAGGCTACACCAGATCATGAGTAAAGCGCAATGGATTGTATACAACTCATTGGGTTGTCATTATAATTGTGATTTTTATTCAAAGTATGTTGGAAGAAACTACTAATATGACTAGTATGTTGACAATTGAGCTACTGCTTAATGGCTTTTGATTGGCCATTGGGTGCAATGGCATGGCAAACAAGAACTCTCCATCCATTTAGATGTATGACATGCCTAATGTGTATATTGAAAGAACAATTTTTTGCTTTTACAATAATGTTATATTCAAATTGAAAATGCATGCACAAGATACTTTTTTATTTCTATGTACAGAACTTGTCTCATGTTTATAATGGCATAGCATCCATCTATGACAAGTTATTTCATTTAAGAAGTGAGTGTGTGTTGCCCTTACTAGCTTAGGCCATTCACAATATCCTTGGTGAGATACTAGTAGTATGGTATTAAAACAACAATGGTATACAGATAGTTAAGGATTTTTACAATATAATAAAATTGAAGTTTAAAAACAAAGGCATTACTTACCTATCACTGCAAATGTTAAAGAAACTAATTAAAGTGTTTGAGAGGATTAGAACATTCTTAGAGTTATTGAAGATAATGATTAAAGTTATTTATTAGTGATTGCACCAAAATTACATCCATAAGATTATTATAAAAAAAGAATTTTTATTTTATTATACTACAGTTGATTATTTAAAAAGAAATACATATAGGACTACAATTTTAGATAGACTGTAACTTGCATAACTCTAATGTTTTCACAAAAGGACATTTTGGATTATATTGTTTAGTAAGAGATGTTGCGTATGTTATTTCCCTACAAAAAATGTAAACAAGGTTTAAATTAAATGAAGTATTATTAGAACTTTATTTAATTTAACACTCATATGTCAGTGAGTTGTGCAATTAGTAAATTAAAACTTCATTTTAAGATTCTCATGAAGAAAAATAATAACAAGTTAAAGTATGTGCTGGATCAGGTGGATACATGTTATGTTCTTCACAATTTATGCCTTCTACATAATAATAGTTTTAATGATACTTGAATGGTTAAGTTGAAAAAGAGTTGAAAGTTACCCAAGGAGGAAAATAAATTTACTCTTAAAAGGGTGAGAAACACCTTTAAGCATTGCAAGCTTAACAAAGGTGAGGTAGTCAAAGCATTTTCTTATATTTTATATCATATAAGAAACTCATTTAAGTGATGCAAACTTGATAAAAGCATTTTCTTATATTTTATATCAAATAAGAAATACATTTAAATAATGCAAACTTAATAAAAGTGAGGTAGCCAAAACATCTTATATTTTACATTAAGTTCGAAACACTTTTAAGCAATGCAAATTTATTAAAAGTGAAGTAGCAAAAACATCTTTTTATATTTTACATTAAAAAAAAATAATAAGATTGACTCATATGGAAGTTTTAATAAGAGTTTTTAAAGAACATGACGACGATGCAACAATAAGCAGTATAGTTCAAGCATAAGTAATTACTCAAATTTAAATAAAATAAATATTTTGGTAAAAATGTTTTTTAAGCATGCAAACATAAACTTTGTAAAACAAGTGTTTGAATAAAATGATCTTAATAAGTGAGAAGTAGTTTGTTTGGTGTGAGAGTGGTATAATTTTGTTTTATTTGTTTTAAAATTTAAGATTTTTAAAATTAATTAAAGTTGCATTGCAAAACAAAGTACAATTTTAAAACTTATTCACAAATTGCTAAGTAATCACTTCAAAACATTCAAAAATAACAACTTTGCTTTATTTGTCATTAGTTAACATTGTTTAAAATGGTTGACTTTATTTTCTTAAATTCATTATTAAGTTTGAAAGCTTTATTTTCTTGTCCTCTTTGTTTTTCATGCATATTTGTTAGTTATAAATAATTCAATGCCTTGATTATCAATAACATCATTATTAATTTTTTAGTGACATAAACATTGTTACTCATGAACTTGTCAATGAAATAATACCATTTGTTTGTCTTATCTATCATTGTTAAAGACTTTACTTAAACACCCCTTTAAAATAAGTGTCAAACCAATCAAAAGGTTTGTAATACATAAACCTTTAATGTAAAAATAATACAAAAAATGCACATTTAAAATATTGATATTTCTCTTTTTAAAACAACATCATCATTAAATGTATTACACTTTCAAGTAACATTTAACATGATCATCATATATTTTTATAATATTTACTTCATTGCGTTTCCAAAGAGACTTGTACTTCTTTCTTATGTATCATATCATTAAAAATATTATTTAACTTAAGATTAAGCTCTTCGTGTAATTGTATAAATATACTTTGTAAATATTTTTTTATTTTCCAAATGTGTAATTCTTCCACACAAATGATAATTTATAAAGAGTATTGATATTGTATGTAGGCCTCTTATTTATATTGAGGTATAACCTATTTAAATAAATATTATAACATATTTTTATAATTTATCTTTTTTAATTATTAAATTTTACCACTTTTATTAAAAATCATTTATTATTGCATATTTATAATACTATGTATCTAACGTAGAATCATGCATAATTGATGTATTTCATTTAAGGACTAAGACTCAATTTTCACTAGCGAGTAATAAATTGTTTTGCATAATTAGAGTTTAAAAAATTATTTAATTTACTATTGAGTTTGTTTTCCATTTGTTAATTAGTTATGTATTTAATATCTATGTGGTGCCTATTTGACTATTTAGCAATAGAAAAATCATCGAGCAATTTTGCCCAAAAGTTATCTTCACTAGGCACCAAAATTCAACATATGTATTATGTTAACCATTAGTTAATAGTGCTAAAAGCTTTATTTAAACCCATTTTCCTAGGTGTTCTATATAAATTAAAGGTAATCAAGAGTCTCAACGCTCAAATAGTGTGTTAAAATTACAAAAGGTAAGTATCAAGAACTCTTAAGAATTATGTTATTTTTCAATATCACAATCAAGAACTATTGTTGTGCACTCCCTTGTACCTTCCATGCTTAGGCCACATATCCATATTTTCTCACAACCTACGCATTCTAAAAGCTTTGTACTGAAATTGAGGTAATGCATATGCATTTAAGTTTCCTCTCATCAAGATTTCACAGAAAATTCCTTCCCTAAAGTGTTGTGGAAGACCTTCAACGGCTAAAGGGGCAAAGAAAGCAAAAAAGAACCTAAAAAGCTAACGGTAGCACATTGGGAAGATTGCTATGTGGAGCTACTCATTAGCTTTCCTAAAGAGCTCATGGACAAATTCTTCAAGCCTTCAAAATAAAGTGTCAATCTTTAGTAAATTGTTTAAACAAAAATTGTAAATACAATTTTTTTCCCCAAAACTTTTTCGTTCATTTACCAAAATTTATGTTGCTCCAACTTCGAAAAAGACGTAGAGACATACTGCAACAAATGGAAGATTGAGTACAATGACTACAAGAAAATCAAGGTTTACAATGAGGTCTCATGGAACAATAACAAAACAAACAAGTTTTATAAGTTTATGGGTATTAGGGCAAAATGTTATCAAACAATTTCATGGTGTATTGAAAATGAAAGTGTTAATCTTCCTAGTACTAACAACAATACTAAGAAAGAGCAAGATAATAAGCAAACTAGTAAAGGAAAATATTTAAAGAAAATAAAAAAGACAAGAGATGTTATTTAAACTTTCAACAAGTGTGAAAAGTGTAAGGTACAAGTAATAGAGTGCCTTAAAGGTATTTTTAACAACTCGTTAACAAAACTCTAATATACTTTTATTTTGTTAAATTGGGTGATATAAACAAATTTATATTTGAGAAAGAGAGAGAGAGAATTTAAGATGTTTATCAATAAGTGAGCAATAGAATACTTTTATGTCTCTCTCACACACACACGCACATGGATTATATTGTGGAGTGTGATGCTCAACATCACCATAAATAGAATTGTGAGTATGTTGAGAAAAGATGATTTTCTCTCTACACACATATAAATACACACACACACACCAAAACAGTATACACCCCTGAAAGTGAATAAGGAATTAAAACGATATCTGCAAAAAGATGAAGATGGAGATAAGAAAATATGTGAGGCGACAATACATGTACTCCGTATGGCATTTCATGTTATATATTAAGAATTTTATGTAGCATTGCAACATTTACAACTGCATAAAGAGGTAAATGGTCATGCATGCATATTTATGTACTGATATTTTCAGGAGCTAAAGAACTTATGGAGCGTTGCATACTTGTTTTTGAATTGCTTAGCGAACTTCAACATTTTGCTTTATATAATGTTGATGCATATGGTTTTAATGTGAATTTAAGGAGTTTACTAAGTATTTATTGGATATTGATCACCTTGTAAAACAAATGATACGTATATCATATTATATCTTAATATATATGCACATGGGCACGTATACATATACTCTCTCTCTCTAACAAGAGTAACTACAATTTCTATATTAAATCATTAAACATAATAGGATAATCTTATATATGTACTTATATATATGATATCATTTCTTAAAAGGATTAGGATTAGTCCTTTAGACAATCTGCTCCAAAGCCTATTTCACAAGCTCAGTTGTTGCATGTTTGTACATCCCAATTGCTAAGTATCCTTCCTTGTTGAGTCAGAATAGCCACACATACTTTAATATGTGTTGTTTGTGCCTTCATTAATATCTTCATATTTTAATGTTTATGCTAGAGCTTTCATTGAAGTCAAGTTTATTCTTTTCACACAATGTAAACTGTAAGTCAATACTAACAAGCTCACTTGTTGAAAATTTGCACCTTTTGAGAATATCTTTGACACGTTTAAGAGCTTTTTAGCTTTCTTCTTCAACATTTAGTTTTAAATTCCACTTTAGCTTCATTATGTTAATATGTCATTAAAATCATTTCTATGCAGCAAGTACAAATTATGTAAAACACAACATGTTATGACTTGGTCTAAAATATGCTTAAGTTTACTATCATTTATTTATATGGATTTTGAAACAAACTTTTAATTTACCAAATGCACACTCAATAACCATTCGAGTACCTAATTGGATGAAGTTCTAGTAATCCTTCGTTATGAGCGTTCCATCCTTGTTTCCTTTGTACGAAGGTAGCATCCATGGTTTTATTGTGTAACAGCATCCCTTATAAAATTAATAAGATCTTATGTGTCCTTGAGTTATCCTTCTTTCAATAACATACCTACTTAGAATGTTTGAATCATGCAAAGATCCAACTCAACCAACATCAAAATCCTATATGAGCATTTATAGTATCACTACATAGAAACCTTATATGTTGTAATAATCTTGTGGATTTGGTTGATGTTATGATTGGTAAGTAACTCCATTAAGTGCCCTTACAACTCCTTTAATGTGTTCAAACTCCTCCTGAATAAGCCTTTCAAGCCACTTTAGTAAAGGCTAACTAATGCATATTGAATAGAGTTTTATCTTGACAGCTTTATAAAACTCTTTAACAATGTTTTGCATAAACTTAACAATCTTTTGCATTATAATTGTTTTAATCCCATATTCATCGGCAATATCCTTAATTAAATTCTTTTCTTTGTAAAAGAGGAGTAAGTTCCATGTAAATATTCAAACGTCAATCATGAAACACACATGCATGCGAGACTTAACATCATATCACTGTATGAAGCAAGTAAGTTTTCTTCACATAGACATTTAATTTGTCATACATCAACAAACAAACTGGATAATTCTTGTCCTCCCTATCATAGTACTTAAGAATATGTTACATACCATAAAGAATAACCTCTATCAACAATAATGAATTGCTACTTATTGTTGCTTCAACAACCATTTGTATATATACAACAGTTACCATAAGCAAAGTTCAAATGTATTGCAATCCATATTAAATCCCTAAATCTCTAAAATTAGCATAGTGTAAAACCACCCTGGTGCAAACTCACCCTAACTAAAAATATAATTGTAAATATTTGTAAATTCTTGTATTTGTATGTGAATTAGGAAAATTACAATGTAACTGTCAAAATTGTTAATATATATATATATAAGGTCGGAGGATAAAGCCTGCTTTTGTGAATTGCTGTGGCAGTATGGGGTTGATTTGCCCTCAATGCGGAGGAGAAGGGACACATTTATGTCAAAATCAAGGAGTTGCCGCCCCAGGAGTTGCAAATGTGGTTCCCAAACTTCCCAGACAACAATTCAATTGCGACTGTACTTAACCAAGAGTTTCTTGCTACTGGTAAGGAATCGCCTATGCCTGCCTTCTTGTTATGTGGCCTGTTACTAGTTTTGATATCTGGCTATGAATGTTTGTATCGGGGATTCGGGGTGCACTTTGTCTTGTGGTTTCTGTTGCCTTCCTGTTTTCATTGCTTTCGGGTGCTCCTGCTGAGTGTTCGCTTGTTCACAAAGTGCTTACATCCATGTGGGTAAGGTTTCTTATTGGCCATCTGTTGCGTTTGATCTTGCTTCTTTGTGCAAGATTGTTTGTGTTGGTGGGTAATTGGTGTCTATTGAGTCTCTTCCAACATCGTTGGTATGTTGCAGTGCCCCATGGTATCGGCGAGGTCTGGTATGCAATTGCTTGTTTAAATGCCCCTTGTTTCTGCTTCTTTGTGCCTTTAGATTATGATGTATATATACATACGTAGAGCAGGTGTATGATATATATGAGAAACAAAGTGTACTACAACACACACACACACAAACATACACATACATGTGCTAGAAGAATGTATGGTGCATATGTCATTGCAAATCTTTAAAAATCAATCAACTGCTGTAATATATATCTTGTAATGTTATGATACATATATGTAAAGATTTTAACTACAAACAAATCAAATAAACATTTAATACAATATCAAATTAAATAAATTAAAAAATTTAAGCAAGGTCTTACAAAATCACTCTCTATCTATACAATATATATATCCTAACCTAATGCTAATATTATAATCTATAGATAGTGTAAAACTCGTCTGTTCACGTCTATTATATATTCCCTTACGTAAAACGTAATCATTAATATGGACAAACGCTAAAGCCTATAGTACATATCTTACTTTAACATAATTATGGTAAACTAATTAATACAATACTTCTTTATATATATGTTCTTTAGTATTTAACCATATTGTGTTGCAAAAGTCCATTATATATTCATAAATTAATAATTAATATTTTTGTTCAAGCAAGAACCTGTATAAGTTAATATAATATTTTAAGGGTATGTATAAATTAAGTTTTATTTTAGTTATTTAAGAAATTCTAATTTAATTTAATATTTTAAATAGTTATAGTAACTTTACTGTATTATTAATCTTATGTATTAAATAACTAATAAAGGGATTTAATTACAATCAATCTTTCACGTTCATCATGTGAAGAACAAATTAAATTGTTAATTTATTAAATTCAATTTAATTATTAACTCTCTCATTTTCAATGTAAAATAGTTTGAAGTGACGGTGACATTTTAACTACAAATAAATATAATTATACAATATACGGTGTACATAATAATATAATATTATACATACATATATTGGAAGCACCACGGGATACCTGGGCCGGACACTACGGACGGCTCAGATAAAGTTTATTTGTCCTTTTACTTTATATATATTATATATATATATCTTAATAATACTAATATAATAAGTGTCATTTCAGCAATCACCTAGAAAATGATTACATTATACACATCCGACAATGTCGGAAACAACAAAAAAGGGTAGAATTTTGCGCGCCCTTAAATAATAAATATTAAAATTATATTAATAAAATATAATTTATATAATTAAAAATTTAGATATTTAAAGTTTTATTTGTCGTATTTTGTTTTTTATTGCAGCAGACAGACAAGGGAACAGCGCAAAAGATTGTATATGCACTCTATAATTGAGTGAAGCCCTATGTGTGATGTGTACGTGTGCGTGTGTATACGTGTGTACGACAAGCATGTCAGATGTACGGAGACTCAAGACAATAAAGTATCTTCCCCATTCTTTTGACTAACGGTCTGCTTTTGACTAGTCAACGTTCAAGGATAAGATACTGTAAGCAGTAAAAATGTGAAATGGACACTTACGTCCACAGATACGCGTGAAGCGATGCCCAATAAAATTGTACCACGTGGCACGTCTGAGACGTGGGAAAATCTGAGACGTCGATTGTTCTGCAGTAGCTAAAATGAAATATGTATTTATACACAGCATGTGTAGGTATGCTTCTGGTAGTAGTATTCTTCCGTAGAATAAAAATAGTGTTTTTTTTTCTTCTAATATTTACCAAAATCTTGATTATATTGAGTTAATGGGAGAAACTGTGAGTGGCGTTGAACACAAGCTTGGGATTTGCATTGAGAGATGCCCATCCGAACAAAGATTGCTCGAGCTCGGTGTTAAATCGTGGCCAAAGTAAGGAGAGAGAAGAGAGAGAGAGAGAGGAGAGAGAGAGAGAGATCACTGCATTTTGCATATTGTATGTTTCTTACAGTTTGGTGTTGCATATATGATATATCTTTAACGACTTGCTGCACACATACACACATCTTATTCATTAATCATATATGTGTGTGTGTGTGTGTAGAAATTTCAACGAGAAGCTAATTCTAAGCGTTTGTATATGCTTTATTGATTGACTTGCAGGACTTTGAATACATTTTCGGTTAGCTAAGTATTATTTATTTACCTCCTCGTTACTCATTAATCTTTTTACTGCATATGTATCCATTTTCTTATACACTGTGATAGTATATACGCACTGCTTGTACTGTATTTTCTTTCTTAATTTGCATTACTGGTGCACTCAAACGTCTGTGTGTGCGTGTGTACAAGAGAGAGATGTATTTAAATACTTCATATCTTCTTCCACATATTTAGACTTTTACATGAAAAATCAAACTAATTACAGGACGTTATACACACTCACATCAATCCATACAAATTATTATTGATTAAATAATATAAGTAAGTTAAAACAATTATTAAGAAATGATAGTATTTAAAATGATATTAACATTAATAAAAAAATTAATATTTAATATATATATATATATATACAGGTGGGATGTCCGCCGAGTAAGCTACCATGGACATATGATGCAGAGGAAACATGCTATCTTCTTAAAGGCAGAGTGCGGGTGTTTCCTGAAGGATCTTCTGAGTATGTGGAATTTGGTGCTGGGAATCTTGTTGTGTTTCCTAAGGCATGAGCTGCACATGGGAGGTATATTCTTCAGTTGACAAGCACTATAAGTTTGACTCATAACTTAATATTTTTAACTTAACTCAGTTTTTATATGTATACATTATCTAGACAGTAAGAGTTTAATCAATATTTAATCAGTATGTTGTTCCTTGGTATAATAAAATGACTATAATATATTAAATTCAACATATCATTTTCAAAGTATTTACATATGTATATCTTGAGAAGATGATAAAGAGCTTCCGGTACCTGTTTAGAAACAAAACTTAATAAAATCATAGTATTATTACATTAATATAAATTATAGTTATTTAATATTATTTAATCGATATTACTTACCATAGCCATTGGCTTGAGTGTTGTTGCATGGCTTCAACATTTTTCCATGGTTGCTGACTGAAAAAACAGTGATTTCTGTTTGGATTCCATAGAGAAGATTCCAAAAGTGACACGACTATGTCTAAGGGGCCAGAAAATTTTCGTAATAAACACGCACTCTCCTGCCATAGAAATAAATACATATATATGTATACATATGTATTATACAATATATATGTGTGTATACATACCAGCTGCCAAGCTTCCACAACAGACTCCCCTTTGGACTTTAGTTGAAGTAGTAAAGCACTGCAAAATTACTACGTATATATACATAGTATGTGTATGTGTATGTGTGTGATACATACAGACAGATATATATATTATTATTAAAACAATAAATATTATTAATATGTACATCTACACATACATTACATTGTGTACTCACCGTACGGCTCGATGTACTGAGTGATGGTTAGGATGGCCGAAATGCCGTAATCATCGAAAGTGACGAGCTAAAACAATTATATTTAAAAAAAACCGTTAAATGAAAGTTTTAGGTATAAAGTCACACACACACACACACACACACACACCGTCTGTATGTTGTGAGCTGCAATATGCTGCCTTATTATCTGAGCTACCAAGCCAATGTCCCAGCGTTCCTTAAAGCCATCCTATCACACAATATTTTAATCATATGAGTAAACACACACCCACACACACATGTATACATATATACTGATAGAATATACTTACTTGAAGCATTGGTAAGTCCAATACATCGACGTTAGCTGCTGGTATCTAAAATAAAATCAATCAACGTAATATACAAAAATACTTAATTTGTTTAAAACTTGAATATTTATTTATTTATCATCTCTATTTAAAACTCACTTTAAAAACGGAGCAGGCAGCAAGAATTTCATATTTCCGCTGAGAGCCTTTTCCTTCCACATTCCCTAAATACAAAAAACATGTTAACTCTCTCTTGTCTCTGTCTCTTTACACACTATTGTGTGTGTGTGTGTGTGTGTGTGTGTGAAATTAATAGAACCTGAAGATATGCACAGCACTTTGATATTATAAGCTTCTGTGGATGCCAATGAGAGCAAAGTCGGCCCAAAAAACCTACACAACAACTTGTGTGAGTGCGAGCGGCGTGTTGTAACGTGGCAAGTATATATTATACATATAGTTTTACAAAAAAAAACTATGTATACATGATGTGTGATATGCATATATGAATGTATATACATATATCTATATATACATGCATGTGTGTGTGTGTGTATAGGATCTACACAAAGTTCTAATTGTGTGCAATGTAACAGAATGCATATATCTATATAGCTGCATGTATATATGTTGTAATGTGTACATGGACATGACACACACACAACAACACACACACAGATAGAGACACGTCACACACGCACAACGTATATACATACATTGATTCATCATCAGGATGTCGATTACCAAGAGCAGATTTTTTTATTGAAGAGAAGAAAATTTTCTGCAAAATGATGAAATTAATTTTATTTTTAAAATTGATTAATTCTTTTATTTACCTGAAGGAAGTGGACGTGCACAAAAACAGGAGAATAGCCTCATTACCAAGATTGTTGCTATACATACAGCCATCGCCAATAAGAGCATCATTAATTAAACCCTAACCCTAAGAGTTGTCTTCTCCATAAATCGTATATAATGTAAAACCTCATTAATAATAATTAAAAATGTTTACCATCGTATTAAGTAAAGAATATTCTACGAATGGTAATTTAAATTTAGTCTTTAATGACGCTATCTTTTCCACCGAAATGACGTTCCGGTTTAAAGCCTTAAGATCTCGAGATCGAACGGACAAAGTCTCATATGTTCTTCAGGTGGTCATTTTGTTTTTCCTAACAAGGAGCGTCCCAGTGGTTCCTCCTCTCCAGATCTGAGCTAGGGCGCCACAAACATTTCCTTCACAAATCCGCGGCGGGGATTCATGCGCCACATCTGAGGTAAGCTCTTGCACTCTAGGTTTAAAACTCGGATTCATCTGTCCTTCGATCTCTTACAAAATCATTATGTTCCTCATCTGTGAAAACCGCTGCAAACTGATTTGTTGAAAAACGAGCTGACGATCTCTGAGACATATTGATGTTTCTTCGTTTCTGCAGGGTTTGGGCAAATCGAGGTAGAAAATGCGGCATCAGGAATGGCTCAATCTAGCGCTTATTATTTTCATTGTCTTCTGTTGCTGGTCTGGGCGGTCGCTTCTCAGTGCCAGAGATCACACTTATAAGGAGAAGACAAAGTTCCCCTCTATTGCGAACAAAGTCGGACCGTTTCACAATCCCAGGTTTGTTTGCGGAAAGATCTTTATATATACGAAGTTCTGTATTAATTACATGTAACTAAGTAACTTATAATGGTTTATCTTTCGCATGAGACTTACCAGTATTACGACTTCCATTCTGTGAACCACGCAATGTGAGGCATAAGACAGAAGACTTGGTGAAGTACTTGAAGGTGATCCAATGGGTATTTATATATATATATATATATATATATATATGAGATCTTAAGCTTATAAATTACAGGTGACAACATTATACAACATTACTTTCAAAAATGACAAAATGTCGAACAGTTTGCCCTGCTAAACTTGAACCCGAACTTAAACGCAAATTCCGTAATGCCATGAACAGGACTATTACTTCCAGGTTCGTGATCATATAACAATTATAGTGAGCTATTAATCGAATACAATAACTATACTTACCAAATGGAGTACAGATTTCTTTGATGATCTTCCTTTATGGGGATTTGTGGGAAAGTTCAGCCAGACGAAAAGAAAAAGATCACTATATCTTTTCACACATTCACTTTGAGATTGCTTACAAACGATGATCGTTATAGAAGTCACTGTCTCAACGGATCCCGAACATGCTGTAGATATTACGGATGACGATCCTACTATTGTGAAGGTAAACTAGTATTTATATATCATCATAGTTTATGCATGGAAGGATATGTACACATTGATCACACGCAAACGTCATACAGATAAATGTGCATATCTAATACACATGTATGCATTTACGGAGAACACACACATATATATACATGCATACACGTGCTTATGGTGTTATATTTCCTATTCACATACTCGGTAAAGTGGAAAAAGACCACAAACACGTTTAAGGAGAATGGAGAAGTATCAGAAGTACTCTTTTCTTCCCAGCATTTAGAGATCCACTGGTTTTCTATTATAAAACTCTTGGTTACTGTGTTGCTTCTCACTGGATTCCTTGCAACCATCCTCATGCGTTTTCTGAAGAATGATTTCATAAGTAAGTATATGCCATTTATATATATATATATATATATATATATATATATGCTCTTCCCTCTGTATATGTATTTCTGTATATATACACATATGTATATTGTAAATGTGTATGCAATTCGTCATCTGCTTTTGTACACATTATATGTAGATGTGGTATATGACTAGTTTTTATTAACTTGTGGTGTTAGATGCAACACTATCTGCATCTGCACTTTAAGATAGGTACACATGTGCGCTATATCAGAGCAAGCATACACAGACATAATCTTCTCCATGTTAATCAGTACACAAAGGAAGACGAGGAGGATCCGAGGAAACAGGATGGAAGTACATTCAGGAGATGTTTTCCGTTTTCCGGACCATCCAAAGTAAGAACACACTTTATTATCTATTAATATGTAAATATGTATACATGATCATATGTTTTCCGCAGTTTATTTGCAGCTGTATTGAAGTGGAACACACTGCTTGTACTTGCGCTATGTATATTTGGTTTGGCATTGGTGGGAGTTTTCTATCCATACAACAGGGGAGCATTGAAACACGGCCTGTCTTTGATATATGCACTTACAGCAGGAATATCCGGTTATGTTTCAGCGCATCTTTACAGGCAAATGGGGCGTGAAGCATGGGTAAGTAAAATTATTTTGTACAGATATTGATTATAGTATATATATGTAGATCTGGCTATCATGTATTAATACCATCCACCTATTCGTATTTTGTTATTAGTACATGAAAAACTATACCAGCGCATTGCATGTGTTTATAACTATATATACCACTTATGTACTATGGTATTAATATGTCCATTCAATGTTTATTATACAATAATGTACAAGGATTCGTACGTAATATCATACTTTGCATATGGTTATATACATTTGTTGATATACCACCCTTTATATACTATATGCTGTTTTCACACATATGTACCAGCACTATACGTATATAGTGTATATATGGTTTGACGGAACATATTCTTTTACAGTGAGAAAACCTTTTACTCACCATCACTTTTCTGTGGACCATTGTTTCTGGTGTTCTGCTTCAACAACACGGTGGCTATAGCATACCGTTCTACAGCGGCTCTCCCTTTCGTACCATCTTATTATCTTCATTATCTGGGCACTAGTGACATTCCCGCTCACGTAAGTTTCTACCTTATGTAATCTAGTATGTAATATATAATGGTATATATGCACATATTACAATAATTTAAAAGTATATATATGAAGATCATAATACTAGCGTGTGACTATGTATGCACGTGTATATTTATAATGCCTTCTTTGGTCTACAAGTACTTGGTGGTATTGCGGGGAAAAACAATAAACGAATTTTATGCCCCATGCAGGACTAATAAGTTTCCTAGAGGAGATACCTGCACTTCCATGGTATCGAAGGACGATTCCTCAGGTGGGAATAATGTATATATGCTATAGTTCTAATCTGTCTAATATGTTATTATTCGATTACTTCTCGATTATAAGTTTATACGTTCAGCAAAGTTTATAGAATTAAGTTTTTCTTAGATTAATTTCTAATAACTTAGCTAGCTTAATGAAATTGAAGTCTAAAAGTTTGGTGGGTGTTTCGCAGATGTGTATGGCGGTTTTCTGCCATTCAGTGATCTATATTGAGCTATACTATATATTCGCGAGCGTGTGGGGGCACAAGATATACACCATTTACAGCATCCTGTTCATCGTGTTTATCATCCTTATTATCGTCACCGCTTTTATCACAATTGCACTCACATACTTCCAGCTTGCTATTGAGGACCACGAGTGGTGGTGGAGGTACGTGGTCATATGTACCATGTATTTAGAGACATACACGTATATATATATGTGTGTGGATGTATATATATATATGTGCGTGTATATAATATATCACGCACAAACGGGATTTGGTTGTCATTGTGTGTCTGAATCTTTGAATGTCTACATATACCTGTGTGTGTGTGTGTGTGTGTGTGTGTGTGTGAGTGAGAGAGAGAGAGTTATATATACAGTGTATAACAATGTATGTGCAGGTCCGGTTCTGTGGGGGTTCGACGGGGCTGTTTATATACGGCTACTGTTACTATTACTACTTGCGAGGTCGGATATGACGGGGCTAATGCAGACGTCATTCTTCTGGGTACATGGCGTGCGGTGTTATGCCTTCTTCTTAATGCTGGGGGCCGTGGGATTTAGGGCATCTCTTATTTGTCCGCCATATCTATAGAGCCATCAAATGCGAGTAAAGAAAAAAATGAACTACTATTTTCTCTTTTGTTGCTTTTGTTTAGGGATCGTGTTTAGCGCTGACATTTAACTTATAAGGGCAGAATTAAGGGGCGGAAAGGTAAAGGTTATTTCTACTCACCTTTTATTTATAATAAATAATATGTATTTAAATTCTATATAAGAATATATTATTTTTAAGAATAAATTAATTGAAATCTTAGAGTAAATTACGTTAAACAAATAAAAAACGGATGCTGGTTTATATTTATTTAAGCAAATGCATTTTTAATACATTTTAAATATGAACAAATACATTCATTAATATATTAATGCAATAAATACATAAAAATAATACAATACATAAAAATGATAGAAACTCCAAATAAAGGTTATATATTTATATATATAAAAAAGGTTGCCATATTTAAATTATTCTATTATTATTTTGATCATATAATTAATCATTCCATAATTAATTTTATTAACTTCTAAAATATATTATAATTAATCTTTAAGGACTTCTCTTGACATTTTGCATTTAATATACTTTATAATTTTGTAAACATTGGGGAAGTTTTGAAAAATATATACTGTAAGAATGAGAATAAGGTCTGTAAAATATATAAGGATCGGTAATATAATTAATATAATAAAGAAGTGATTGATGAAAACAATGCATAACTTAAATGTTTTGTTAGAGCTATATATAACAAAAGAATAAATTTAATTCAATCAAATAACTTATTCATATTAAACTTGTGCATACTTAAATTAGAAGAAGTCAAATTAAATAAAAATGAATAAGAAAAATCTAAGTCTCAAGTGTAATATGCCAATTAAAATTGTTACTTTATATAATTAAACAAAAAAATTAAAAAATAAATAAAATTCTTTGACATTTTCAGCAGTGTAAAAATCTCTTCAGTGTCTCTGAATAAAAGTTCTAAATAAAGTTAAGGTTTATATAAATAATAAAAATGTATATCTTATAAACCAAAATAAATTGTCTTGATATTAATCACTTCATAGATAACTCTAGTAACTTTTAAATATATTATAATTAATCTATATATTTATATTATTACCCTATCATTAATGTTTATTATTGAAACTTAAAAAAATTGATAATATTTAAAAATAGATATTCACGAAGCAGTCCAAAGTATGTATAAAAGTATATGAAATGCATAAACAAATGCAGAATAATTATTTTACATGAATCAATGAATTTTATGTATAAATAATATTCAACTTATTTAATTATTATACTATTTCATACTTAAGACCTTACCAAAACAACATTAAATATTTTGTCTTTTTAATATTTACTAAACTAAAGAAGTATACAACATGTGAAAGGTATTTAATAAAATAAAAAAATTTTAAAGAATATTTTTAAATAACTATAATAAGAATATGCTAGGTATCCAAATATAAATGATTGTGATAATTAGAATTTTAGTTACATAATCAATTATAAAGAATATATTTGGTATAATAATGAAATAATATTTAGATACCAATGAAAGTGATAACACCATAAATTATAACTATAATAAAGAATATTTAAGTACTAATGTGGATTACGTTTAAATGTTAATATTGTGAATTCCAAATATGATAATGAAAATCTAAATGTGTAACCTTGATTTTAAATATGATGAGAAATATTTAAATATTAATGATAACGATAACATCAACTTATTTATTATTTAAACTACTACAAATTTATTTAGTAAGTGCAATAGTAAATATTTGTACTAAGTACCAATAAATTAAACTGAAATAAATGTAAACATTTGATTTGCATATACGAATTTATTCATATTCTAAAGCATGTGATTAAAGAAGTTTTTCTTTTTATTATCACTATTATAGGGAAGTAGTATAAATAAATATGAAGTGATTAATCTTATTTATAAAGGATATATCTTTTATTATGTCATTATCTAGCTATCATATTTAAGGTAGTAACTTTACTTAATGCTATGCCACATCATCATTAGATCCGAGCTGGACAGGTTGCTTACTCCACGTCAACAATTTAGTTTAAATGACTGATTACTCAAGCTCAAGAAATGGCACTCTCTCTCTATACACTATTTGAAATATACATACTTTTATATATCTTACACATATTTGTTTAGCAAAATCAAATCCTGGATTTACTATGTATCTTATCTGAAAAGAGGAAAAAAAGACAATTGGACTTTTACGAACTCAGAAGCTGGTGGTCCTCCTAGCTTTCTTGCTAGGCTTCTCATAGCCGAGTCGCAGAATCTCCTCGTGGCTGAAAAGTAGATGAGCATTCTCCTCTCCCACTGTAATCATCAACTCGAAAGATAGTGGATCGGCAGGATTTTGGCCACAAACAAACTTCACCGAGCCCCGCTGCCGTGGACAGACTACATGGAAACCGATAAAGATTGTTGAACAGTTCTTGGATGTGCACGCTCGCCTGAACTGCCTATCTCCCATGGCATCTTCAACACACTTTGCCTGTATACCGAACTCCACAAACCGACCATCCATGTGCCTGCCCCTGCCAACAATATCTTCTTTATCACGCACCAACAAACTTCCCCCAGTCGGAAAGTCTTCTGGAGCCTCTATAAACTCTTCCCGTGACCTTGACACTTCTAATGGACAAATCCCCTCCAGCAGTGTGACACTTCCTTTTAGCTCTTCCCTTAGCCACTGGGGCAGCTTGGGTCCTCAGCAACTTCACTGAAGATGACCGATAGTTTCCATTATACCTCTTCCACATGTCCAGAAAGCAAAGGGCAACCAGTGGCTGGTACATATGTCCCTTGCCTGTCACAACCTGGTCCAGGGCCATCTTGCGGAGCCATCTATTACCCCCCCTGTGTTAAGGTATGCATGCAGCACCAGAAACTCGTCAATGACAGCCCCTTTCCCTTCAGGTCGAGTCCGAGCAACTCCCGCCTCTATCAACTTACTCACTGCCTCGGTCTCATTAATGAAAAACGTCTCACAGCGGAGAAAGTAGAGTACAGTAGAGCGGTCCAGGTACTCGATCAATTTCATGCGCTCAGGTGGACAACCCTTGTTCCACACCACACTTTGCAGTCTTTTCCGCATCTCCATATCAAGTCCGGGTATCTTTCCACTTGTACTATCGAGTCGTGCAAGGTTTTGCCAAATGGGAAGTTGGCCCGCATCCTAGCTTCTTCAACTGGCAGACCGATTACATCCTTCAATATGTCGCAAGCTTCCCTTAGAGTTTTCCCCGACGCAAGCTTAATTTCCAATGCTGTAGCTAGAAATCTGTACCTACAGACAGTAAGAACATTTATCAGCCTGGGAATTCCCTCAGACATTAACACAACGTACCTGCCTCGAAACAAAGGAAACACGTACTTCTCCACTACCGCAACGTCCACAAAACCAATGCCCAACTTAACAAACTCCACCATGGAGCTCAGGTCCCAGACACCAAAAGGAGAGATCAACTTTGGAAAATCCGTCAGAGCGTGCATAAGCGGCAATGCCACGCCTGCCACCACTAGTCTGTGAGATTGCTGAAGTGCGGTTGGAGAGTGCAAGGCTCCCACAAAATCTCTGGCCAGTGACCTCCATTCTCGCCCAGGACTGTCCGAAACGAAGAAATCGCTCCCCATATAAAGTTCGAGGAGCACCTGAGCTTCGTCAAGCAGGATGTCAGGCATCCTCCCAAGTTCCTTGCATACTTTATCCAGCCACTCGCCGGCGGCCGAATATACCTCATCCCACCTGTCCCAGTCGATCCGTCTGTAGTCGTGCTCAAACTGTATATAACACAAGTCTGGCAGCATCCCCATCTTTGCTAACGAGGCCTTTCCACGCAGCCTGGAGCAGAAGCCACTGCTTGGGGGTTATGCCGTGTGCTCGACAGTGCTTGAAAATCTTCAACCTGGCCACGAGCAGGATGCGGACCAAGAATTGCACCTTGGCTGTGTTCTGATCGTGGTCGCCATCCTTTAACTTACACGCCAACATGGTAGTCAGGAATCCACGTCTTGGGAGCCCCCGTTCCCTTTAGTGTCTGTGAGGAAGAAGAGGCCAAAGGTCTGGAGCACAAGAACCAAGAACCGTTAATTCACTAGATAACCAAGATAAACAACAGTACCTCGGAGAGATATGTGTACAATGTTCTAGTTTTGCCGCATCCAGAGGTTCCCACCAGAATTACTGTGCGGCTGGCATGATCCAGCGACAACTTGAGCTCCGTAAGAGAAGAGAAATTTGTTTGATCCAACCTGTGAAATAACATAGATGGGCCACCCATTAACGGAACTCCATCCTTCTCCTTTAACTTGAACTCTCCGTTCAGAAACTTATCAAGCGAGCCAGTTACCGCAGGATCGAGATCAAAAACTACACAGTTACCCGTCAGGAAGAATTTTGCAACCAGAAATGCCTTTGCCTACCTGATTTGGCCCGTGAGACGCTCGTTTCCAGATTCATCTCTTCCTGTAAAGACCTAACTTAATTTATTTATTAGGGTTAAGATTACGCCTAAGGATTACCCTAATCCATACAATTATGTATTGATGGACAAGAGTATTCCTAGAATATTCAACTTTTTAAATTTAGGGCATGCGCAGGATGGATCACAGACGTACCCCTCCGGCATCGCAGGCGAATTCAGTCCTTTCTGTGGCAAATTCAGATAGGCAAGCGAGTCACGACCAGAAGGGTACACCTCCACTAAGTCTCGGATTGGAATCTCATATCGCAAGTTCGAGTTCAGCCTACTCCAGCGTCACATACATCGTTCCAGCCCAAGTCCGGGAATATAAGTTTCTACCTTTATGTAATCTAGTATGTAATATATAATGTATATATGCACATATTGGTTATATATTTACTAGACAATAATTAAAAGTGATCATAATACTAGCGTGTGACTATGTATGCACGTGTATATTTATAATGCCTTCTTTGAGTCTACAACGTACTTGGTGGTATTGCGGGGAAAAACAATAAGAGCGAATTTTATGCCCCATGCAGGACTAATAAGTTTCCTAGAGAGATACCTGCACTTCCATGGTATCGAAGGACGATTCCTCAGGTGGGAATAATGTATATATGCTATAGTGTCTAATCTGTCTAATATGTTATTATTCGATTACGTTCTCGATTATAAGTTTATACGTTCCGCAAAGTTTATAGAATTAAGTTTTTCTTAGATTAATTTCTAATAACTTATGAAATTGAAGTCTAAAAGTTTGGTGGTGTTTCGCAGATGTGTATGGCGGGTTTTCTGCCATTCAGTGCGATCTACATTGAGCTATACTATATATTCGCGAGCGTGTGGGGGCACAAGATATACACCATTTACAGCATCCTGTTCATCGTGTTTATCATCCTTATTATCGTCACCGCTTTCATCACAATTGCACTCACATACTTCCAGCTTGCTATTGAGGACCACGAGTGGTGGTGGAGGTACGTGGTCGTATGTACCATGTATTTAGAGACATACACATATATATATGTGTGTGTGGATGTATATATATATGTGCGTGTATAATATATCACGCACAAACGGGGATTTGGTTGTCATTGTGTGTCTGAATCTTTGAATGTCTACATATACCTGTGTGTGTGTGTGTGTGTGTGTGTGTGTGAGAGAGAGAGAGAGAGAGAGAGAGAGAGAGTTATATATACAGTGTATAACTAATGTATGTGCAGGTCCGTGTTCTGTGGGGGTTCGACGGGGCTGTTTATATACGGCTACTGTTACTATTACTACTTTGCGAGGTCGGATATGACGCGGCTAATGCAGACGTCATTCTTCTTTGGGTACATGGCGTGCGTGTGTTATGCCTTCTTCTTAATGCTGGGGGCCGTGGGATTTAGGGCATCTCTGCTCTTTGTCCGCCATATCTATAGAGCCATCAAATGCGAGTAAAGAAAAACATGAACTACTATTTTCTCTTTTGTTGCTTTTGTTTAGGGATCGTGTTTAGCGCTGACATTTAACTTTAAGGGCAGAATTAAGGGGCGGAAAGGGTAAAGGTTATTTCTTAATAATATTTAATCTTGGGCACGACACGCCTTTTATTTATAAAAATAAAATTAATATGTATTTAAATTCTATATTAAGAATATATTTATTTTTAAGAATAAATTAATTGAAATCTTAGAGTAAATTACGTTAAACAAATAATAAAAAGGATGCTGGTTTATATTTATTTAAGCAAATTAGTCAGTCTACATGCATGCGTGTGCATTTTTAATACATTTTAAATATGAATAATTACATTCATTAATATATTAATGCAATAAATACATAAAACTAATACATTAACTCAAAAATACATAAAAATGATAGAAACTCCAAATAAAGGTTATATATTTATATATATAAAAAAGGTTGTCATATTATTAACTTCTAAAATATATCATATTTGCATTTAATATAGTTTTGTAAACATTGGGGAAGTTTTGAAAAATATATACAGGCTTAAAATATATAAGGATTGATAATATAATTAATATAATAAAGAAGTGATTGATGAAAATATTATTGTTGAATTTCTGCATAACTTAAATGTTTTGTTAAAGCTATATATAACAAAAGAATAAAATTTAATTCAATTTAAATAACTTATTCAATATTAAACTTGTGCATACTTGAATTGATAAGAAGTCAAATAAAATAAAAATGAATAAGAAAAATTTAATTCTCAAGTGTAATGTTAATTAAAATTGTTACTTTATAATAATTAAATAAAAAAAATTCTTTAACATTTTCAGCAGTGTGAAAATCCCTTTAGTGAATAAAGTTAAGATTTATATAAATAATGAAAATGTATATCTTACGCAATATTAATCACTTCATAGATACTAGAAACTTTTAAATTATAT
The DNA here is from genome assembly GCA_003024785.1 of Selaginella tamariscina. Lineage (NCBI taxonomy): Eukaryota > Viridiplantae > Streptophyta > Lycopodiopsida > Selaginellales > Selaginellaceae > Selaginella > Selaginella tamariscina. Next base: position 12,844 of record PUQB01000791.1, on the reverse strand, counting down.
TATCATTAATTTATATATTTATATATTTTACCTTATCATTGGAGTTTATTTTTGAAACTAAAAAAATTGATAATATTTAAAAGTAGTTATTCACGATTGATTTAAAAGCAATCCGAAGGAAGTTTGTGAAATGCATAAATAAAATAAATACATGAGTCGATGGATTTTATGTATATTCATAATAAAACATAAATAATATAATATTTAACTTTTTTAATTATTACGCTATTTCATACTTAAGACTTATCCAAATAACATTGAATATTTTGTCTTTTTAATCATTTATTATTAAATTAAAAAAGTATAAACAGTTGTTACACAAGGTAATCGTGACAAAGACATCTGCGTTTATATAACTTTTTAAAAAAATATTTTTAAATAACTATAATAAAAAATATGTTAAGTATCCAAATACAAATGATTGTGATAATTATGTGTCACCCTTTACAAATGAGGCAGAGAATTTTAGTTATATAATCAATTATAAACAATATATAATGTATAACAATGAAATAATATTTAGATACCAATGAAAATGATAACAGCTATAATAAAAAATATTTAAGTACTAATGTGGATTCTAAGCAAGAAACGTTTAAATGTTAATAATAATGATAATACCATGAACTTCAAACATGTTAATAAAAATCTAAATGCTAACCTTGATTTTAAATATGATGAGAAATTTTTAAATATTAATGATAACGATAACATCAACTTATTTATTATTTAAACTACTACAAATTTATTTAATAAGTGCAATAGTAAATATTTGCACTAAGCACTAATAAATTAAACAGTAAATAGTTTTTTTAAATAAATGTAAACATTTAATTTGCATATACGAATTTATTCATATTCTAAAGCATGTGATTAAAGAAGTTTTTCTTTTTTATTATCACTATTATAGGAAAGTAAAATAAATACATAAATTTAAATGATTTATAAAGGATATATCTTTTATTATGTTAATACAAACATTATCTAGCTATCATATTTACAGATGTTATTTAATGATATGCCACATCATCATTAGATCCGAGCTGGACAGGTTGCTTACTCCACGTCAACAATTTAGTTTAAATCACTGATTTTCGTTGTTTACCTTGAACGAGGTTAACGAATACTCACTCTCTCTCTATACACTATTTGAAATATACATACTTTTATATATCTTACAGAAAGGCATATTTGTTTAGCAAAATCAAATCCTGGATTTACTATGTATCTTATCTGAAAAGAGGAAAAAACCTTTCTGACTACATTAGCTGGTGGTCCTCCTAGCTCTCTTGCTAGGCTTTTCATAACCGATAGCTCTCTTGCTAGGCTTCTCATAGCCGAGTCGCAGAATCTCCTCGTGGCTGAAAAGTAGATGAGCATTCTCCTCTCCCACTGTAATCATCAACTCGAAAGATAGTGGATCGGCAGGATTTTGGCCACAAACAAACTTCACCGAGCCCCGCTGCCGTGGACAGACTACATGGAAACCGATAAAGATTGTTGAACAGTTCTTGGATGTGCACGCTCGCCTGAACTGCCTATCTCCCATGGCATCTTCAACACACTTTGCCTGTATACCGAACTCCACAAACCGACCATCCATGTGCCTGCCCCTGCCAACAATATCTTCTTTATCACGCACCAACAAACTTCCCCCAGTCGGAAAGTCTTCTGGAGCCTCTATAAACTCTTCCCGTGACCTTGACACTTCTAATGGACAAATCCCCTCCAGCAGTGTGACACTTCCTTTTAGCTCTTCCCTTAGCCACTGGGGGCAGCTTGGGTCCTCAGCAACTTCACTGAAGATGACCGATAGTTCTCCACTATACCTCTTCCACATGTCCAGAAAGCAAAGGGCAACCAGTGGCTGGTACATGTCCCCCTTGCCTGTCACAACCTGGTCCAGGCCATCTTGCGGAGCCATCTATTACCCCCCTGTGTGTAAGGTATGCTTGCAGCACCAGAAACTCATCAATGACAGCCCCTTTCCTTCAGGTCGAGTCCGAGCAACTCCCGCCTCTATCAACTTACTCACTGCCTCGGTCTCATTAATGAAAAACGTTCACAGCGAGAAAGTAGAGTACAGTAGAGCGGTCCAGGTACTCGATCAATTTCATGCGCTCAGGTGGACAACCCTTGTTCCACCACACACTTTGCAGTCTTTTCCGCATCTCCATATCAAGTCCGGGTATCTTTCCACTTGTACTATCGAGTCGTGCATGGTTTTGCCAAATGGGAAGTTGGCCCGCATCCTAGCTTCTTCAACTGGCAGACCGATTACATCCTTCATATGTCGCAAGCTTCCCTTAGAGTTTTCCCCGACGCAAGCTTAATTTCCAATGCTGTAGCTAGAAATCTGTACCTACAGACAGTAAGAACATTTATCAGCCTGGGAATTCCCTCAGACATTAACACAACGTACCTGCCTCGAAACAAAGGAAACACGTACTTCTCCACTACCGCAAGGTCCACAAAACCAATGCCCAACTTAACAAACTCCACCATGGAGCTCAGGTCCCAGACACCAAAAGGAGAGATCAACTTTGGAGAGTCTACCAGGCCTTTTGGACTCCAGACGTTATTTCCAACAGAGCGCTCATAAGCGGCAACGCCACGCCTGCCACCACTAGTCTGTGAGATTGCTGAAGTGCGGTTGGAGAGTGCAAAGCTCCCATAAAATCCCTGGCCACCGACCTTCGTTCTCGCCAGGACTGCCCGAAACGAAGAAATCGCGCCCCATATAAAGGTCGAGGAGCACCTGAGCTTCGTCAAGCAGGATGTCAGGCATCCTCCCAAGTTCCTTGCATACTTTATCCAGCCACTCGCCGGCGGCCGAATGTACCTCATCCCACCTGTCCCAGTCGATCCGTCTGTAGTCGTGCTCAAACTGTATATAACACAAGTCTGGCAGCATCTCCCCATCTTTGCTAACGAGGCCTTTCCACGCAGCCTGGAGCAGAAGCCACTGCTTGGGGGTTATGCCGTGTGCTCGACAGTGCTTGAAAATCTTCAACCTGGCCACGAGCAGGATGTGGACCAAGAATTGCACCTTGGCTGTGTTCTGATCGTGGTCGCCATCCTTTAACTTACACGCTAGCATGGTAGTCAGGAATCCACGTCTTGGGAGCCCCCGTTCCCTTTAGCGTCTGTAAGGAAGAAGAGGCCAAAGGTCTGAGCACAAGAACCAAGAACCGTTAATTCACTAGATAACCAAGATAAACAACAGTACCTCGGAGAGATATGTGTACAATGTTCTAGTTTTGCCGCATCCAGAGGTTCCCACCAGAATTACTGTGCGGCTGGCATGATCCAGCGACAACTTGAGCTCCGTAAGAGAAGAGAAATTTGTTTGATCCAACCTGTGAAATAACATAGATGGGCCACCCATTAACGGAACTCCATCCTTCTCCTTTAACTTGAACTCTCCTTTCAGAAACTTATCAAGCGAGCCAGTTATTAGGATGGAGATCAAAACTACACAGTTACCCGTCAGGAAGAATTTGCAACCAGAAATGCCTTTGCCTACCTGATTTGGCCCGTGAGACGCTCGTTTCCAGATTCATCTCTTCCTAACTTAATTTATTTATTAGGGTTAAGATTATGCCTAAGGATTACCCTAATCCATACAATTATGTAGTTGATGGACAAGAGCATATTCCTAGAATATTCAACTTTTAAATTTAGGGCATGCGCAAGATGGATCACAGACGTACCCCTCCGGCATCGCAGGCGAATTCAGTCCTTTCTGTGGCAATTCAGAGAGGCAAGCGAGTCACGACCAGAAGGGTACATCTCCACTAAGACTCGGATTGGAATCTCATATCGCAAGTTCGAGTTCAGCCTACTCCAGCGTCACATACATCGTTCCAGCCCAAGTCCGGGGATTTCTCGTATGTTTTCTGACAAATTCAGCTCGTTATGACTCAGGAGTTCGGACTTGATGACCAGCTGCAGTACTCTTGTGCCCGTGTTTTGCACGAGGCAAACGCTGAACTCGTGGACAAGACGAAATACGATGCTGCGTGATGGTCAATGATGTACATTGAACGGCTGAAACCTCCACACTGCTGTAAATTCACATGAGCAAGCTCAACTATGCAGCAACAAACGTGAAGAAGCCTATGTAGATGGCAAACCGACAATGTCACCTAATAGCAAGTTGACTTGTAAGTCATGTTGTATTTGCATGAGAAGCCAGCGAACAATTCACAAGTCAGCTCTTGACTATTTCAGAGTCACTTGCAACAGTTCGGCGGTGTGCTGTTTACGAATGTCTATTTAATCCCATATACAAAATAATAAGTAATGCTTTAGTTTTATAATTCATGAGTTAGAATGATTGTTAAGTTTGTGATATGAAAATTCTACTTAACTAAGTCAAAAGGGTACTTCAAACTTATAGGCAGTACTTACGTAATCTGATCTTAACTTCTTTATCCACACGCACACACGACTCGACTAATCACATGAGAATAATTTGTTCTCCTTTGTGAAGAATATTCCAGTATTATAACATATAATGTGTAATATTTTAATTTCTTTATTTTTAAATTTGTTTTTTAATATTTCTTAAGATGTCCATAACAGATCATAAATATAAAATCCTTCATCAATATCTTATAATTATTGCCTAATATAAGATGTCCAAACAAATATTCTTTTAATCAATATATATTAAAATGTAATCAAAGAAATAAGAGAAAAGCACAAAATAAGTCGTTTTTATAATTATAAACATATACACATTGAGAGAGATGTCAAACACGACTAAACTAACGCTAGCAAAAACAAGTACATGAAGTCAGTCCATGTAAACGATTGAATACTACTAACAATGGTGAAGGTTGTATGGGGGATATGTGTGTGTGTGTGTGTGTGTCAGAAGAAACGTTTATTGAATATGTTTATCTATAGTTTGATGGTCTCCAACAACCTCTGGCCGCTGTACAAACAATCAAAATATTGATTATAGTAGTCTTGAAACGAAACGCTGTTGTAGAGAGGAGGACCACCATGTAAGAGCTCTTCCATAGGAGCAATGACCTTCTCAAATGGCGGGAGGAAGAATGAAACCAAGGAAGTGCGTGTTTTCAAAGTGTTTACAGTAGCCCGGTGTTCTGGGCTAATATATCCTCCATTTGTCAATATCTGCAAGTCCATATAAGAAACACATAACATTTACTTGCTTGTCTTTGTGTAACTGTGTTTACCTGCAACTGATCTCCAACGATTATGAGAAGAGCGCCTTTCACATTACTCTTAACCCCGATCCATTGCCCATCATGCAAAACTTGAAGACCTTCAACGTTATCCTGTTGAAGAATGGTTAAGGTTCCCAAGTCTGAGTGCTGACCAAGCCGATTGCAAGACTAGGATCTGGACATGGAGGATAATAATTCATCCTCATTGTCTGTCTGTGTTTACCAATCTCTGTCTCAAGTGCTTCAGGGGACAAACTGAGACACTCCGAAACATAGTCAGTAGCATCTTCATAAGCTTATGAATCTGGCTGCTGTACTCGGACATAACTCCCCTGTGAAACAGATTGTTTGTTTTAGAGCGTGGATTTCACACATACTTACAGGTAATTCGGTAAGACCACGGTGGGCATATCCTCTTGACGAGGAGGAGGGTCGCAGAGCTGGTACATATAGTCATGCCAGTGACTAGTCTTCTCGGTGGTGGAGTTGTGACTGCTTCCGGCTTTGAATGTTCTATATTTATCTTTTGAATAGAAGCCGATTCTCTTCTCTAACGGAAGATCGAAAAATGCGGTCATAAGGCAAGCCATCTGTTGCATTAATTCCTCAGGGATTCCATGTCCAGTTAACTGAAAGGCACACATACTGTGACATACGCGCACATACACATATACTACTACATACTGGAACAAGCCCCACTGCCGGCAAGCATTGTCAATCTCCTTCCTGACTATAGCTTGCTTTTCTTTATCTTCAATAAAGTAACATGAAATATCCACCAGAGGAACCTGTGCTTCCTGTAATCCAGTACCTTGAATACCGTATGCTTGCTTATATGCAGAAGGCAGTTCTTGGATTCCCTCATCTACAATGTCCTTCACACCTCCAACCAAACCCGTCTCATTGACAGGTGCAGACTGTAACATTTGATGATCGACCTAACAAGACATGGAGGTCTTCCACTTAGCTACAGAGGTAAGCGCCTCTTTTTCTGGAAAACGTGCGGTGTAAGATAATATAAAAGAATAACAAGTGTGGATTAAAGTTGAGTTTTACAACTTAGTTAACTCAATGAGTCAACATGACTGATTCGTGCTGATGTTCATTAAAATTGCTGACTTTTTTTTTTAAGTAGAGTTGTTAGATGCATACAATAAAGATCAAGCTCATGTGACATTTCTTATGGAAAGTCATTCAAACTTAAGAACACATCTTTGGTGGTAGTTCCCTAGCGTTCGATGTATAAGTTCTTTTTGATTCTAGTGTTAACACATGTTTCACCCATCGTGGTTTTGCCAAGTAGAAAGAAATCCATCCAACAAGTTCTGAGTGTAAACATCCATAGATGTGGCTGATGGCGAGATGCAACAGCACTACTCAGAGTCCAGATCGGACGATCTCCTTCAACGTTGTTGGTACACCAAAGTTCCCAATCATCTTAGGTGTTTCGTTGTTTGAGCTACATATCCTCATAGTATCTAAATTTGATTTATAATTCGTCATTTATTATAAATACAGGTATGGATTGGGTGTCTTGCCAATTTTCGGTTACATGTTCTACTTGACAACAAGCTCGTAGTTTGGCTCATGTACCCCAAAGTTCATAGACGGTTTCACAGCACCAGACGCACAGCCATTTCTTTACAATGCTGGTTTACTCTGCTAAATTTTCTAATCAAATTTTTTTTATATAAAGTGCGTTATTATTACACTGCATTTGAAGCATATTGTCTTATATGTTTTATTCATTATGTATATGTATATTATATAGGTAAATTTTGGCCCAAATTTTTCTAAAATGATCTCAAGATGAAATTTATGTTGTAGTAAATTTTGTAACTACTGGTTAATTTTTAAACTTAATTTTCTGAACGAGTAAAGCAACTATAATTATATTAAAGTTTGAAGAAAAATAATTATTCGATAATAAAATTTTACATGTTTATCTTAAACTGTTCTTTGTTTTTTTTTTTTTAAATTGAAAATAAAAAGTTATTAAAACTCCCCCTTTTTTTTTTTTTTTACAAAATAGGGTTATTTACCAAATTTAAGACATATAGATTTTATATTATATGCCCTAGAGAAGTATTGTCTAACCTTATATGCATATAAACACATATGAATGTAAATATAACAGTTTAAATTATTATGATATAAAAGTACATTCTTTTATCACATATCATTAAGATATATTTTATCTTTATATTCTAAATCCTCCTTAAACTAAGTTTCCTATTTATAAAGAATAGATTGATAAATAATGGGCTTTTTATTTAACAAATGATAATTATATGGGATTAGAATAAATAATAATAATTTTTTCTCATGGTACACACACACACATTTATTATTATTATATATTACGTGTGCAATTCAAATTAGGTGTGAAAATAATTTTCAAAGAGATTATTTACTTAGTTAAATAAAAGTTTTATAATGACCTTTTAAAATTTTAATTATTTCCCATTAAAAGCGAGTGTTAATATGTGAAATTATAAATTAATGGTAATAGGGAAAATAATATACTTAAAGAATCTATATATCCATGTTATATTTGAATCGCACGGTTGAGGGTTAAGGGCTTTGATTCTTCTGCTACATAGGCGCAGCTATGGTGAGTTCTTCAAATCCGTGTGTGTGGGTGTGGGCGTGCGTGCGTGCCTGAAAGCTCTGAAATGGGTTTTCAGAAATTTGAAGATTTTTAGGGTTCTAGCGAGATCTCTGTTCATATATATAATTGCAGGACGATCCGGAGCTGGAAGCCATTCGGAGGAAGCGTATGCAAGAGATCATGGCCCGGGGTGGCATGGGAGGACCAAATGTGAGTTATTCCATAAAATCTGCACTAATAAACAAAAATATATATAAAAAAAACCCAAGTTTGCGGTTTAAATCAATAAATTCATTTATGTATATTTTGATTTTGCAGCAATCTCCGGAACAGCAGAAAGCCCAAGAGGAGCAAAAGAAGTATATATAACTATATATAGATTTATGTGTATGTATACGAATATATTCATACACATATGGCTATATTCTATACCCATCTATATATTTCATATGCATATTTATGATATTTGTGCATAAATTATGCATATATATAATGGATTTTTCTCAAAAATAAAAGATGTATATATATATATATATATATAAATATATATATATATATATATAAACTGTTTTATATTAAATGATTAAAGGACAGTATATATGAATGTGTTGATTCTTTTATTCAGGGAGGCTGATGAACGTAGGCAGATGATGTTGGCTGCAGTTTACTTCCACAGGCTCGTGAACGACGTAAGCTTTACACGAGAGAGGGGGGGAGAGAGGGAGGAGAGGGGGAGAGAGAGAGAGGAGAGAGAGGGAGGGAGGGAGGGGGAGAGAGAGGGAGGGAGGGAGGGAGGGAGAGAGAGAGGTGGGGAGCTTTATGTTATTTTGGTGCAGTTGCACGAATTGCTCTTGTGAAGCCTGAAAAAGCTAGAGGTGTTGAAGACTTGATACTGCAGAGTGCTCAGAGAGGCCAAATCACTGAGAAGGTAATTATCGTATGTGTGTGCGTGTACGTGCGTGCGTGCGTGCGTGTGTTATAAGGTACATGTTGCATTTACAGGTCTCTGAGGAGCGACTTATCCAGCTACTAGAACAAATCAACGAGCAAACTCAGAAGACAACGAAAGTAACTGTAAGTGTGTGTGTGTCGGGTATATATATGATAGGGAAAATTTAAATTCTACCCTCATATTTTACATATTTAAATATATACTTTGACATTTAACATTGGAACTTGAATTTTTATAATTCATAGTATTTAACTTTAAAACAATAAGCAAATATAAAATATAAGTATATTATATTACGTAGTGTTTTAAATTAAATACTTTGAATTATGAATCAGTGTACCTGTATATTTAAAAATGTAGAATTTGATATGTAGTACTTTAACATTATAGAATGCATAACATCATGTATCTCCTTTGAATAGATATAGAGATATTATATATATAAAATAATTTTATCCGTAGTTTATTATTATTATTATTATTATTATTTGAATTTTATATGTAAATATATTTTACCTGTTTTTTCAGATCCAACGACGAAGGAATGTGCTTGACGATGACTGATACGTGGAATTAATATGTTTATGTTAAGCACGTATATCCACGTGTCCTACGTTTTTATGTTTGTCATATTGCATGGTAAATTAATTTAATCATTCCGTCTCAGGGAATAAAATCCCGGAACAGAAGTTGACTCTTTACCGGCTCACAGTAAAACGCGTCCCCGCCGTCGCCGTACGCTTTACGGCGGCCGTCGAAGAATATCCCATGCGCCATGTACGGACAAATCATTTCATTTCCATCTAATATCGGCCCGATACGCGTGGAACAGAATAACGTGTTTGACCCAGCCGTACAGTGTAGACGGAAGATTCTTCAGGCGTGGCACAGTTCCGTCAATGTATGTTCACACGCGCTTGTACGGCGAATCAGAATATCCTTTAGAGACGTTTCTGTCAGCAAGAGAATATGCTATCGTCTTGTACATTTTAGGGCAAAGCATATAAACAGGAGAGGGAAGCTCTGTGTAGGAGAGGCATGGCGTTTCATCACATGTTTCATGGCGATGGAGCTTCAGGTGCGATTGCTCTACAGCCGATTTCATCGATATCTGCATCGGAAGGGAGGATTTTATCCATTCCCGGGGCGGAAACGGGCGGAGCTATGGCGGTTCTGGGGCGGGGGAGGAAGGACGAGCGCATTCCGCAGGGGATTCCATGAAACGAAGGATTTTATTGCGATTCGGGCAGAGTTTGAGAGGGACTTCACCCAGACGAAGAGGAACAAGGTTCTGTGGGAACTCATTGCGGAGCGCATGAGGGAGAAGGGGTTCAGGCGCAGTGCCGATCAGTGCAAGTGTAAATGGAAGAATCTTGTTAATCGATATAAGGTTTGTTTTCCTCCCGTTTTCTCTTCATTTTTCCATTTAATGCGTGTATCACATCTTTCAGTAGAATTCTGGCAATGATGTGTTGTTATGATAGTATATTTCACATGTACACACGTATCATTTTCGTCTGTTCGTTATCATGTTGTTATCTCTCTCTCTCTCTATGTAGACACACACACACACACACACACGAACGTTCCCATTTTCTTTTCGTTTTATTCATCATATATGAAGCATATATATCTCTTAAAATGTATACACACGCATATGTGTGTGTGTGTGTGAGTATTATATGTCATTTGATTCTATTTAAATTTCAATTCTAATAATTTTCATCTGTTTGGTTATCATATTACCATGTGAATATATATATATATATTATATATATAGCATGTGTATATATTATGCTGTATATAAATACACACATCTTTTCTTTTTCTTCTTACACTATTCATTTCTTTTTTCAGTATCATTTAAAATACTACGTACTGTTATGTCTTTACACAGATCCGTGTACACGCAACACTTTGGTGCAGAATATACTGTATACCCCTAATCGATTTTTGTCATTTTCTTCATTTTATCTCTTCTCTATTACGGACTATCGTGTGTGTGCGTGTGTATGTGCGTTTATATACACATACAAATATGGAGACACACACACGCACACACACAAATATTATGTAAGCAATAATGTATTTTTAGCAAGTTATCACCCGACTATCATCAGTGCAAGTGTAACTGGGCATTTCTCAGCATGTCAATATGAATGTGCATTTATACATCTTTTAATACTGTATATTGCTTATTTAACTGTGTGTTTATGTGGTATTGATACATATGTACATGTCTGTATTCATACTATAATAATGATTAGTATTACTTTCACGTACATACATACATGTAAGTATGTATGTATAACTAACCATAAACAAGCACGTGCACACACACACGAGCAAATTTATTTTGCCTAATGTACATACATCTTATTAATGCATCTTATATACTCTGTGAACCTATTAAAAGCTTAACAAAGATTGTGAGAGGTTGAGGCTCGTACACGGCCGCACACACACAGACACGCACGTACACACACACACACACACACACATGTAAACCTGTATATGTAAATATTATTTCAGGGAAAGGAGATATCAGAACCGACAATGGAAGACAATGTCCATTCTATGACGAGCTAGACGCCATATTTAAAGAGCGCTCAAAGAACATGGACAGGCTGCTATTAGAGTCTTCAGATGACATATTAACACGCCCAAAGAAGCAACATGTCTCAGGTATGTATGCTTGTGTACGTGTGTGTGTGTGAGAGGGTGAGTATACATATTATATAGTTATTCAGTATGCTACTGTATAGTTTGTTTCATAGAATTGAAATTGTGTTTGTGTGGTATATATGTATATGATAGTGTGTATATATTACAGATGAGGAAACAGATGAAGAAGATGAGGATGAATGCGAGGACAGCGAGAACGAGCAAAAGCAACAAGTGCAGCAAATACAACATCAAAAGCAGCAAACACCCACGCAACAGCGTGCCAATAAGAAGCGGAAAACTCTCGACAAAGATAGACAAAGGACCACCGCCGAGAAATGCCGTGCCAGCAGCATGCAGGTTGTGTATATATCTGTATACATATGTATATATGTATATATACATTCACAGGCGTATTTCTGTGTGTTATGCATTATTACCTATTGTGTCTACTTGTGTTTATCTTGTTTATGTGGACGTGTACATACAGACACCTGTGTGTATTGTATTATGTACTTACATCTACATATTTATCCATTATCTTATCTTACAATCCAGAATTGGAAGTCCCTTCTCCCCCGCTCACACAGATATAAGTGTGTAGACTTATGTTTTTGTATATATACTATATATAAATTTAAAAAAATTAATTATTTTATTGGTTTAATTAATTACACAGGAGGTTCTAGAGGACTTTTTCCAACAACAGCATAAGATTGAGGAGCAATGGAGAGTGGGGATGGAACGAAGAGAGAGTGAAAGAAGGGCACGTGAAGAAGAATGGAAGGTCTTACACATTTATATTACTATTACTATTTATCTAATCTTAATTATTATTATTATTGTCCAATAATGATATAATGGCACAATATTGATTTCAGGTTTGCATGGAGAAGCTTGAGCAGGAAAGAGTGATGAGGGAACAGGCTTGGTGGGACCGTGAGGAACAGAGGCGGCTTAGGTACTCTCTCTCTCTCTCTTTTCTCTCTCTCTTTTTCTCTCTCTCTTTTTCTCTCTCTCTTTTTCTCTCTCTTTCTCTCTCTCTCTCTCTCTTTTCTCTCTCTCTTTCTCTCTCTCTTTTTCTCTCTCTCTCTCTCTCTCTCAATCTCTGTACTACTGTACAGGGAGGAGCATAGGTCACGTCGAAGGGATGAGCTTGTAGAAGCTATTCTTCGGAAGTTAATACAGGAAGATTAGTGTCTTCATCTTCCTGATTTTCTTCTAATTTTGTTTGGTAAATATAGAACAAAAATTTCGTTTCATCAAATGTTGTATACATTCTCCTTTGGCCGAAGAAAAACCAACACCGATAAGCCATCATACTGTATGTTAATATGGATTTCAAAAACAGGAATTCTTCTTAATAATAGCACTAATCCTCTAGGCATGCATGCACGCACGCGCACGCACGCAATT